>QOVD01000231.1:1810-35377 GCA_003521225.1 Tuber microsphaerosporum | reverse complement strand
TTGACGATGATTTCTCATGGTGTTGAGATTTCAATCGCCGGAGGTGTAGAGGAGATCGTTCGTGACATTACATTACACATTACCATTTCCGCCACACTCGGCCATTTATAGTAGCCTACGGTATTCTGCCCTTTCGAGTGACAGTCAGAAGCTCAGGTATTTCGAAAACGTCAAGTTAAGGCAAGGACTTGAGCAAAATCCCCGTAGGTGTAGAGAGAGTGATTCACTTCTATGCTTAGACTTCCTTCCCAGTCTTACCCGAACGTTCAACAAATACAGGCCAGACTTCTCCCCCGGAAACACTCCTCCGTTTAACAAGAGTAAAGACGGTACAAGCTTTAATCCTCGACAAAAAACAATGACATATGACAGATAAAACCCAAATGGGTCGATCACCGTTTCCAGAATTACTCACGTCTACCCCATTTTCACTAGTAATAAAAGAGAAGTACAGCACACCAACAAAAAAAAAGAAAAAAAAATCAAAAACACAGGAACAAAATCTACTCTAGCAATGGATCCAAGCCCGTATAAAAAGCATACGCTTTCTCCAGACTCCAAAGCCTCTACCATGCCCACTCGGTGACAGGCGCATGCACGCATGTATGTAAAAACGCGGAAAACGATGATAAGCTCCCCCCCTCCTCCTGGGAACAAGGAAGGAAGGAAGGAAGGAAGCAAAGGAAAGAAAGGAAGCAAAAACCAAAAGGAAAAAAGGAAAAAGGGGGGAAAGAAAAATAAGAGACGAACAGTAATAGTGCCCAAAGTTCAAAGTTTACTCTGATTCTTCGACGGAAACCTTCTCTCCACGCTTTACTTTGAGATCCCAAGAGGTTTCGAAGCAATCTCCATCATTGATGAGAACTCCTCTCAGCATCTCTCTTGCTCTTCCGATACCCCGAGTTTGAGAGACAACCTTAGTCTTGGTCTTAGGCTTAGCCAGCAACTCCCCGCGCAACCTGATCTCTAGAGCTCTCAAGCTAAGTGGGAGGGTTGGTGTGATGTTTGATAGCTACAATTACCCCCCCCCTCTTAATTAATACCTAATCTATAGCTTATATAACAAGAAGTTTGAAAATACCTTAAGTCCCTTCATCTCATAATTCATGCCCAACTCCTCTAGCTTCGTAAACCCCTTCAACGATGCCAACCACTCCGGACGGTAATACATCGCACGGGTAGTCACCGGTTCGCGAACCTGTACACTGAGTGATTCCAGACTACCTTTGCTATTCCCCAAAGCGCGGATGAGAGCTTTCATATGCGACTCCGTAAAGCTGCTAAGGTTCAGAAGCACACGTTTTAATTTCCGGCAGCCGGAAATGAAAGTTATCACGCCGTCTATATCCGGGACGTCCTCCCATGTGTACAGACTTAGTTCTTCTAATCCCTGGCTGTGGCCGCCGTTGCCACTTACGTCCTTGGACAGGTATGATAGGAGGCTATCGAATCCACGACACTCCCAGAGTACGAGCTTACGCAGGTATGCTGGATTGAAGAAGGTCTGGGCGCAATACTCTGGCGGGGGGATGTCAAAGCCGTAGAGTTTTATAGAGCAGAGGTGTGTGGATGGGTGCAGCTCTGGTAGAGGTACATAGTCTAGGTCGGTGAAGGCGCGCGACTTCAAAGAGAGGGAAGTGAGTGGGAGGAGTTTCAAAGTCGTGTACATACTTATCAACTCTGGCTCGTTATCGGGGTTTATGTGGTTTATCGAGAGCTTTTGTAGGGTTGGGTGTTGGGCCGGTGTTAGGCATGTTAGTATCGGATCGGGGGATAGAGACGGTAAAGGAGCAGGAGCTGTAAGGGCGGGATTGGCGGCGGGAACGGGAGCGGGAGCGGGAGTGGCTGTGGTGGCTGTGGCTGTGGCTGTGGATGGAGATGGGTGCATCGTCAGTTTTAGCGTTCGGAGTGAATGCTTCGATAGTGCGGCTGAGAGAGCCGTTTGAGCCGGTGCACACCTAAATTAACCTCTATCAGCCGCAATTCCCTCCGGCAACATTCGTGTCGCATCCCATCCCAGTCGGTGACATGTTTAAAAACTTACTTCCGGCTAATAAACTTAAAATCCCTTAATCGCCCAACCTCCATCTTGCCGACCACCTCTGTGACCTCCGCCCACCCATCATCATCCCCACAGCCTTCTTCGCCCTCCAAAGCAACAACCGTATCACCCTCTTCTTCCCCATCAACCACAACAACCTTCCTACCCCACCACCTCCATCCAGGCGACCGTAGAACCTCACGATTCCCAACCTTCCCGCCACAGGCTACAACCTGAAGGGTATGATACAGCCGCGGTACCGAAAGATGGTATAGCGCGCGCGAGGTACGTGCTAGACGGGAAAGCGTTCTGCTATCACCGTACGGAATCTAGTCACCCATCACATTACCAACCAGTCCAAAACTTCAGAAATGGCGAGAGGGTAGAACCCTGGCTGGAAAAATGGCCGAGATCGCAGATTCTAGGATTCAAGGACGAAACTTACATGGCTCAGAATTTCTTCGAGAACTAGCAACGGAAGATCCAGAAGCTCCATTCTGAAAAATGAAGATCTCAATGGAATGGCGACAATAGCGATAATAGCAACCCACGAACGGGATGGAAAAGCAAATAAAATATGGGATAGATCCAAAATAAAAAAGAACGAGAGCAGGTACGAGTGAGGAGAGAAATCAAATCAATGAAAAAATATGAAGAAATATGAAAGAAACCACACCCTACGATATTTCAGTGCCCATGTAAGGTTCTCACGATAAAAGTAGGAGGGGGTAGTGGTGGCAGGAAAATACAACGCAGCACATTATTTTCCGAAGGTCATGGGTTATCATAGGCATTAAGTTATCAAAGCTCAAGTGAGGGGCCATTCCGTCCTCCTTCCCTCTCTTTCATTCAATGCAGAAATGCGAGCTATTGTGACTACAGCACACGCGCATCCGCATTCGCCTCATCTGCGAAAAAAAAAACTGCCATAGCCAATGAAGGCCTCCCACGAACCATATTTAATTGGAGTAAATTAAGGGCTAGGGGAGGAACTTTGCCATCCAACCGGCTTTATACCCAAGCGCTACTGGTGCTGCTCACAGGGTAATTAGCGACAGATAACGGCGGAATCGAACCTGAGGACGAGATAAATCATAATGATGAAAATTGTGATCAAAAATAATAACAATAATAATAATAACAATAAGTGCTTATGGCAGGAGAAGGTGATCTAACGTGCTGGTGTTCGGATTGTGCCAGATCGCCAAGGGGAGATGTTGGATTCATGAGTAGTCACTCGGAATGCGGTGTTGTGCTCATTGTCTTCTGCACGCAGATAGACCGGGTTATTTTGTTAGGCGGTAGAATCGCCCCGATAGGATCGGGGCGCCCGTGTGTGAAAAGTAATGCATCCCTTTAGAATATATGCAAGAATGTGAAACGAGAATAGTTATAAAAAGGAAATCGCTCCCCCGCTCTATAATTTTCGCAAGAGTTCCCGCTTTTTCTTTTATAGATGCCAAACCTACCTAAGGGCTGAGCGGCTCGAGTGGCTTTCTACCGATAATGACATAACTGATGACATTAGTGTCACGTAACCCGGGTGCCGTGGTGCGCTGGATATAAGAACTTACTGAAGATTGTGGGCGTGAACCCTCTTACTCCTCAACTCTTTATGCGCTGTTTCACAGATCTTCTGAGCCTCCTCATGAGTCTTCCCAAGAACCCTGGTCATGAATGCTAGCCCATAAGCCTCTAAAGAAGTTTCAGTATTAGCCAACATCCACGCGCCGATCTCCTTCAACTTCTTATCCTTGGCCCAAGGCCCCCAGGGAAGACGATGGGGTGTCTGGGTGACCTCGGTGAAGCCAGCATCCGACAGCATCCCCGCGAGCTTGTGAGCGATGGATGGAATACCCATCTTCTCCGCTGCGAGGTTATATAGATCAAACCACTGTCGAAGCTGACTGTCTGGGGCAAGGGAGTTGTCGTCAGAAACGAGGATGAAATCATGTTCGAGCATCTGGATCCAGCCACCGGGCTTTAAAGACCTGCCGGAGTTTCATTAGCGTGGGCGGGCTGGGGAGTGGAACTGGCGTAGGTACTCGTATATCTGTCCGATGTACCTCGGCCAATCTCTAATGGAGGTCATCAAATGCCTCGAGTGGACGAGATCGAAATGGTCCTGAGTGCCAAAGTGTCAGTTTGGCATAATAGACCACAGAAAAACCCTTGATAGTTACTCTAGGAAAAGACCAATCATTCTCCGCATCGTCAACTTGAAACTTGCAATTTGGAGGAACCCTATGGGAAATAATCAGCAGTTGGCGTCACGAGGAAGGCATGACGCGTACCAGCTAGGTTGGATAGGGCTCAGATCTGTTCCAACAACCACGGCAGATGGGAATAAACTGCTTAGAGTTAGCAAACCTCACTCCATCTCTAGCCCAGATCGCCTGATAATTCCCACTCTGCGACATCTATTGCCCAAATACCAGTCCCAGTCCCAACATCTAGGATATTTTGAGGATTTTCAACGGGAGGGACGACAAGGTCCCCGTCCAACATGATAAGGTACATATGGTGGGTTAAATCCAGACTGATTCCGCGACACTAGTTAGCACTCACGTTTGAGGCTTATTTTCGATGTGTGGAACTACCGATCCTGTTCTTTCTGAGTGTAGGCATGATGTTAACCGAAATACCCATAGTTCTTCGTACAAATCAACGAACCTCATCATTCTGCAAATATCACAAATTAGCACTTCTTGCACCGCAATAATAAAAATTAAACCAGGGCGCAACAAACCGGCATAGCATACCTGCCCTCGCGATAGGCATGGTATCTGCGGCCTTTATATAATTAGCGAAACCGGGTATATTCGCCGAACTCGGGGGGTACTGGAAATTACCGTTTTCATACTGGTAGTTGAACACCCCCGAGGAGAGTGAGGTTGTATCTGTCCCATGACTACAGAATTTTTAGATCTACATGCAACACTTGTGAGAGGGCATTTCTGATTAACTGCACACCTGCTATCGTAAACGCCTTCAGAGTCCTACAAACCCCGTGTCAGAGAAATCGGGTCAGCAAATGTAGCCGGGGGGATTTCGCATCACTCGAGAGTTAATATTCGGGAGAACACACCAATTCATCATCAACAGCAATATGCTCTTGAGCCGCGGAAGCTTCTCCGGGATTAGCTCCCGGAGCCGCAGGGTTCACGAGACTAGCCCCCGGAGCCGCAGGGTTCACGGGATTAGCCCCCGGAGCCACAGGGCTTGCGGCGGCAGCGGGGCCAACAGCAGAGGGGGTTGAGGCCATTATGAGGGGATGTGGTTGCTGTGGTGTTGTTGACGAGGAAGGTTGGAGTTGGAAGGATGTTCAGTGAGCAAGCAGTTAGATTGTTGGAGTAAGAGATTAACTTTCGGTGTGTGCAGTGGGTGATGTGGTGAGCGATGGGTCTCGGCTGCTCTTGTTGGTGAATTTATACAAGTAGGCCTCTCCAGTGAACCAAATATTGTAACCAAAAAGAAGTCGCCGGGCGCAGGGGTGGGGAATGGTATTGCTGTATCAAAGTGGCAAGGAAAAGCTGAGAGTTAGGTCGTGACTTCCCATTTTATTTGCAACAAAGGTGAGTCGTGGAGATCAAGTACTGCTACTGGTTAGAATTGGCAAGCCTCACTGCATTGCGGTAATGAACTGGGCCGGACCGGGAAGTGGATCAGACGCAGAAGTTAATCGATTTGTACAAGTATGTGAATTTCGCACAAACCCCCACCACGGGAAGTTCGACAAAATAAATACTCCGAACTCGGCTCGAAAACAAGCGAATCTGAAATAGTGTGCTATCAGAGATGCCTCCTTACCCTTCTAGATCTCATCTTCTTACTGTTGTGCGCCAATCAGGATTTCCATATTTCTACTTTTCTGGTGCATTTTAACTGATCCACTTCCCCCCGTCTGATCCGCTTCCCGGTCCAATACGTTAGTTCTAACTTCACCACTTCTTTCAAATTTTCTCCATCCGTGCTAGTACAAGGCACAGGGGGGTGAATTTCGTACAAAACAGGGATTATTTTGCGGGTTAACCTAAATTAACTGTTCGAAAATATCCCCCCTGGCACTTGTACCATTTCTCAACTCTCAATTATTATTTCTCATATTTTCATATTTTCTCCTCTGCAGCAGGGCTAGGAGAGGGGAGGGGGGGGGTATTCGAAGAAAATTCGAAGAAAATTATATCACTTCTTCTTTTCTTCTTTTTCGCTTTTTCCTCTCTCGATTCCCCTTGATCGTTTGCTCTATGATATGCAGCCTAAGTACTCGTAATTTTCTCTAACGTCTGCAAACGCAACTGCTACTGCATACCGCCAAAAGCTTGAGACTCCGGGCAATTTTTCGCTCATATGAAAATAAATATACTCGGTGACTGCCAGGAAGCATTCCAATCCATATGCAATAGCGGCTGTGTTCGCAAAGGTTAGAAAATTACGAGTAGATGCCAATGCAGATGCAGAAAAACATGATGGGCTATGAAACTGGAGTGGGGATTCGTTCTTAGCAACCGGAGTACCGTGTTGACTGAGCACGATCCATGTGCGGCGTTAAAGCCCAATAACTTTGGGGGGCTAAAAGCTTAGTCCATATATCTTCAAGATCCAAATGCAAAATGTGATGTGGAATGCTTGAATTCCGGGCGCCGTCAACCTCTCCCCGAGTAGTCGTAATTTCCTGGCGTTCGTAAAACGGACTGCCCGTACTGCTGCATACTACTAAAATGGCGAAACTCTGGCTAATTCCTAGCCTGTACTTATGCAGTATGCGACAGCAGTCCGTTTTACAAACGTCAGGCAATTTCGAGTACCGGTAGTGAGATTTCGCCCACGCTCAGGGCCCCCGGCACAGACTTTGAGTGCTTGCACGGCACATCTCACACAAGAATTGTGGTGAGGAAAAGTTAGAGTCGATAGTTGGTTAGATACCGTGTGTGTTCTGTACGAGTAGTTTGCGCGCCTTCTCCACGGTACCTATCGCGTGATCCGTTTTTCCCAACCCGCCAACTTAGGTTGAGATGAATCATGATAGCCACTTCTGGCTCCTGACACCCCCATTGAGATTGATCGCCACGTGATTAGCTCCTCACGGCCTCTTGATACGGAGCACCCCGGGAAACCGCCCTTACGGCAGCCGGCACCTCATCAAGAAAAAGAAAAAGAGCGAGTGTGGGGCGGGGAAAGCCGAAAGCGACTGAACTCAGCACTTTCATGCAATACTTTTGTGATATCGATTCGCCATTAAGTGCTTTTTTCACGCAGAAACAACGATCCCTTGGACGGTCCGAGACACAGTAAAATTCGCGACCAGCACCATAATCCTGTTTGGCGTTTCATTCGAGTTCAATCAAATATATTCTTTTGAAAAAGCCAAATTCCAAAACCTGAAATAGCTAGCTACTTGACTGATCTGGACTTAGCGTGCTGGTTGCGAATTTTACTGTCTCAGACCGCCCAAGGGATAAAATCTAATTTTTGCAGATGCAGTTAGCCTTTTTGAGTCTGATATGGTAGCAGATGCTAAAAGATTCTCTAACGATAGGAACAAGTGAAGAATAGATCCCTAATGTGGTCCGTCCAGCCTAGGCCCGGCGCCCAATTGGCAATTGGGTGGGAGAGGCGGTTCAAATTCAGGACGTGATATCTCTGCGAGATAGCGCCTTGCGCCTTTCGATTCTGGAAACATTCTTCTGAGAATACTGTAGGGCTTAATGTAAAGCCTAGAATCACCAAGACTAGGGGCACTCAGAACGGTCAGTCAATCACACTTATGATCGATGGGGTCGCAATGATTTGGCTCACTTTAGCGCGGTTCCACAGAGCCAAGACTGAAGCAGAGGGAGGAAGAGGAAAATAGGGCTGCGAAGGACAGGGGCATATGAGTTAGTCGTACTGTAGTCCAGTTATGCTTCTCGCTTATTTAAGACTAAATTAAGACTAAATGCACGCGTCGGAACTTTCGATGTGTTTACTCGAGCGCCGGTATCCGAGTTTCTGCATCCTGCACGCCTTCCCATATCAGGCAAACTAGCTCCTACCCGAAGGTAATCGACCCGCAAGGGGAATGCTTGGAAAGTACTCGAGCACTGGAAAATCAGTCCAATCGGCTTCCGGTAGTTGGCGCAATCGACAGCAATCAATTTTGCAGGAGCATTCGTTATCTTCGCCATGCAGGAGTCTGCGCCAGGGTAGCAGTCAGTTCCTCCCGCCCCACTCAGGCCTCGGGTTCTTATAAGTTGAATTCGCTGCGAGCACTGGCACGGCGCAGGCGGACAAGATTGAAAATCAAGAACGTCAAAAATCAGGCACACCGGATGTGGCAAACACCCACGTTGTGGGACCGCTAGCCGTTTACGAGTATTACACGCCCGGCGTGCATATGCGCTCGCTTACGATTGTCTAAGTGAATATTCTGTCCACGATACGGCCTGCTTTGGAACTCGGCACGGATCTGCTTGAGAGGTGACAACACTCGAGTACTCGAGTAGACACCCATACAGTGAACCGGCTTACCAAATTTGATTGCCACTAGTTTTTGGTGTATCGTTCGCTCTGTCCATTGTCCCCACTACCGCACTGCGTTAGGCCGTCCTTAGCCTGGGGAGCACTTGCGATTGCCTTCTAGCCTAGGAGCTAAGCTTTCCCGCAGGGTTATTACCGTGCCGCAGAGACAACGCTAATCGGGTCCCGGAACCATCCGGAGAGTCGGGCGTTATGCGGAAATCCGGATGGAGAATTGTGACCACTGAGGAGAAGTAAGTTGAAACCCCCAACAGAGGTGAGGGAAAGATAGAGCAACCAATGGAATCGCAGCAGAAAAGCGGGGCGTGAATGAGCATGCATGAGGACAATAGTGAGCATCGGAGTGGGAGAATCATCCTACCAGTACGGCCGCTGCTCCAGGTTATGCATCCGAACAGATGATCCTCGCTATTAGCACGGTGGGTCCCAGGGGCTTCGGCTCCGCCGCCAAGAGCTAGCAGAACTTCCTTCGTGAGGGAAGGGAAATAGGACTCTAATATCGACTCATGAGAAACACAGAGCCACGGTGGACCCGTTGCATCCTCTGTATTCTGTGATACCGGTATCCTAACAAGCGGTTTGCCTTTTGGGTACCCCGTCCATCTGCCCGGAGTGCACACAGGACGAGGGGATAAATCTTCGCCGATGACTATGGTTCCGGCCGTCTATAAGTTACACAGCTGGTCGATTGATTCAACAGGAGACGCCTTGGCATAAAACGCTTGGCAATGAAACACTCTCGATGTTCAAACCAAGATCATGATAGTTGTTTTTTTATTGTAATAATATTATTTTTATTTGAGTTAAACGCTACAGGAGAAAAGAAAAGAAAAAAAGTAAAAGAGAGTGCCGTTTTTCAGATTATATTGTTAGGCTCCATCTGATCGTCGGTGGAATTTGTACTTCGAGTATTTTTTACCCTAAACCTTATGGCAAAGGCGCCCCCTGTTTCGATCTAACTATTATGTATCCCATAGTCTGTCAGGTTGCTGCGCCAAGAAAACCTGTTAAGAAAATACCTAATCTGGCTAGGAAAATAGCGGGATCTGGAAAGTATCCTTCCTTGACTGGAGATAGATTACCAAGGGTTTCAAACTGAGACCTGTAACAACCGGTTTTCTTGGGCGCAGTGACAGACTAAGGGATAGATGGCCAGAGCTACGGTATTATATACTAGGACTAACACTTAAAGCCATCGACCCTCTCTAAATGGGCACATCACGGATGGTACAATATACTAGATATTAAAAGAGATAAAATTTGTCCTTGTGTGTCACTACCTATATCCTCACAATAGCTTGCGTTATCTGGCGCTTTGTGATGTTACCTTTGTTCTCCCTTTTACTTCTTCCCGCTTTATCCTTTCCTTTCGCTCCTTTTACTTTATGCCCCCTGTCTGGAGGCAATCAATGCTACCGGTGTCTTCTCTCTCTACAGTACACCATTCCCTTTACCTTACCCCGCCTCCATCTTCTCGGATTTTTATTCCATATCCCGTGACGATTCTAACAATTTAACATATTACCATCATATCTAATCACTCGCATCCGGTGGGAGACAGGAATAAGATCATAGATGGTCACGGGTATAGAAATGCAAACGGTTTGTCAGTTTGGCGAAGAGCTTTTCTCCTCCCCTTGTTTTCTTATTTTGTCATTTTCTTTTCTTCTCATTTCCCTTGCTTCTCGGTTCGGCACTGTCGGAGCAAGGGTGCTTCTGTGGTAGCGCCAAGATAGTTCATGATTACCTTTATTAGCCCCACGCGCGGAGCTCGTTTAGAGTTGTGCAGTTGTTGGGGTAGAGGCGACAGTGGACTGCTACCGTATCTTCGTTGATATCTTTATACCCAGAAAAACTCTATCGAAAAAACCGGACGTAACCCAAGCGATTATGTCAAAACACATGCAGGCCAAAGTCCACTCCGTTATGTATTGGATGCCCTGATAGAATGCCACACACCACTCCGCAACCTTCCATCACAAAACAGAGAAAATTAAATGTAGAGAATATTCCCCACAATTCTCCTGGTCAGCACACCTGTCCCCCAAAGCTTCCTATGCAGAATGCCATCGCTGTGGGCCGAGAACCTTCTGCCGTCAACACGGCCATCCCCGAGCACCTTCCCGTTGGGGAACAATAACGTAGTGTCCTTTCTTCTTTCTGCATAACACCCAGCGTTCTCTATATTAATACATCACCTGCGCTGTTGCCTCGATTGATAAAACATGATATTCCGCTCCTGGGCCCCTAAGATGGAAAGGTTAATCTTACCACCATCCCGTACTCCCCCAATGCAAAAAGAAGGATAGAACAGCTAAGGAGCAAGGGCTTATATAAAAGCGCTGGCTAGGTTATCATGCACTAAGTCCTGGATATAGGACCACTTTTCTAACTATGCATCCTGAGCTTCACACGGTTCAAGATCTGCTGCATGTTTTCGCTACGGAGGATGATAGAGTCGAACCATAAGAGCTCGGGTATTTTACAATTAAATTCCTAGATCTCACTTACGTACTATCCTGATTATGAGAAGTGCGATCTGATCATCTAACAACGCAGTCAGGTGCTGTCCACACCTTGCGTTGATGGGAAAAAAACAAAACATGTTTATAAGGCAATACCACAAACAATCACGACTGTTCACTTGCCCGCGAAGGACACCAGCCTCAGTGAGTGCCCCCAGCCCATATCATACATGTCTATTATATCTCTACAGAGTCTACGGCGACCAAAAACTGCTTTCTATGAGCACTAAACTAAAGGAAGCTAGTGCCCAAGCTTCGTACTGCAGACATTATTGGGATCTCCTGTCCATTTTGGAAGAGTTTCCGGAGGACGTGTCGTCATGGTAAAGGTTTCGCCAAGCAAGTACGCATTATGAATTCTTAGGCGGCGTTCAACTTCGTGTCCTCATCTGCGTATGATAGCATAAATAGGAGCCGTACGACCATACTAGCTGAGAATTCGGGAACCCGTTTTATAAGGCCCCTCTCGAAGCAGTCAAATAACTAAGGATCTGAGGACAAAAGTGTACAATAAATAGATTCGTCAGTTCCATATCACATTATCCGTTCCACTAACTACAAGATCTAAGAGTTAGGTGCCAAGTTCATTAGAATCGAACAACAATAAAGCATGTCCAGGCTCTCAGTCAAGCAAGCATTCATGCCTCACAGCATCCTGCATCACTCGCCTCAAGCTCAAGTCCTCCATTTACGGAGGGGCATGATCACTATGGCTTTGGTAGGCTGAGAGCCCTTATTTTCTGACCAGTGATACTAACTTCATGGTTAGAAATACAATACAGAGAACGGCAGCCATCCCTATAGCAGTGGTAACCATTGCCTAGCTCGAATCACTGATGGCTTCAAGTCTCCCATAAACGGCTCTCCGGATGGCACTTACAAATATTTTAGTTCCCTAAGCAATGTGGGTTTTCAAATAATTGTCATGTATGAAAATTGTGCTAATATGAAAATAGGACGGCTTGGGTCTAAGGGCAAAGCTTGCACGCCGGAAAGTAGGACAAAATGTGATGGGGGGAAAGACTATTAGAGACCTGACAGCTCTTCACAGAAAGGAAGGAGCTGATAGGGTTAGCAACCGCACTGTCAGCAACAAGAGGGAATATCATTCTAATAGGGTGGGCCCATATCCGACTGCACCGGGCATCTGGCCAGAGACGAGCACACTGCTTATGCTTTGGATAAACGTATGCATAGTTGGCATGGTTGGCTTTCTGGTCCAGTAGTCTTACTACCTCGGAATGCTGGAGGGGTCCATTCGCATTGCTAAGAACAACCAACAGCAGAGGACTCGAAGGCCTCTAGCTGATATGGTCCATCACCACCTGAGGGAGAGGTGACCGTGATCGGGGGGCCAATTATGGCTAGTGCTCAAGTATCGTCGAGTATGGTCAATTCTTATGAATTGTGCTCGTGTGTGATCTATTCTATGTAGATTATGAAAACCTCCTTCAATTTTGTTGCCACAACTCTGTATCCCTCACCCAAGTTTTCCGGATATTTCCCATAAGCCAATTGGATGATCGTCGCCCCAACCCGAAGTGTCCTAGCCATGGAGATCCGTGACCGGAATAGTCAGTCGAGAGTCAATAGTGTACAGCAAGCCTGTTCAGTATCTTGGGGGAGGGGTTGGTGACCTTGCCAGCTCGCAACGCTGGTACATTAACGCTCTGCTAACCTCTTGGCTAATTCTGAAAGAGAATGAGACTCTTGACCAACAATCCTAAAACTTGGATCCCCAGGAGTCAACGCTAAGTTTCTAGAAATATAGCAGTTATAACTCCACTAGCCATTCTCCCGCTAGCTCTTATACTTTTATTATCTAGATCTCATGCCTAGAATCTCTATTCTCAGTTGTATATTTAAATCATAGCACAAAGGAAGCAGTGAGACTATCCATATGAGTGTCACCTAGACTGAACCTTCAGGTTGCTAGTGTTGTACCACATTAGAGTTTGGGGAAATGCACACCTTTAGCCATATTCATGCTTCAGTTCTGGCCCGTGTGCCTTGGTGGGTGGGGCCGGACTCCATTGAGCCCGGCCTATGAGCTTGTAGCCCAGGCCAGCACTGATCTGAACCGAACTAAGGTTTTTTTTAAGACACCATTCCGGATGGAAGACGGTGCTGATTCGAGACACTATACCTACTCAGCGTGACAGGATTTTATGGAGACGATTCGGTACTGGTGGAGCGACTTGATAGGGATCAACCCCACAATCTACCGCTCTCCTGGCTCTAATAGCCCCCATATTTCGGGCTAATTTCAACATCACCTTAACCTCTAGTTTCCCAAGTTTTCAGTATCCCTTAATCATCTATGACCCCATTTTCATAACGCTGTTATTGAGAACGTGGTAGCAACGAGCCTCGGAACCAGAGTTCCTGACCTTTGTTTCCCCGTGAAATCCGGCAGGGCTGAGCTGATATGGTTATAGAAATCACTCGACATAGGGCTATCTAGCGATGGGTTAGGGTTATTTAGGATGGGAGTTATGTGTGCCCGCAGCCTCGACGCCTTAGGAATCCTATGGCTATAAATTTCCGCAAACTCCATACAGCAGCACTGATCGAGTACGAACCCGGCAATAAAAGTAACTGACCCCCGCATCGCTTTCTAGATAAAATGCCCATTCCCAGCAGGTGCCTACTTACCACCAAAACATGAAAATCTTGACACGAAGATTCGCCTAGTTGGTCCAAAGCTATAAACCATGCTAGGAATTCTTAGTGCGAGGGTTCTAAGAGAAGAGCCCAAAAGCACTACCCAGAGAGCCAATTTATATGGGATTTCTGTGGCACAAGCAACGATGCCAGCTGGCTCCACTCACTTGCGTACCGCCGGTATTCAGCGAACAAAAAATGGCAATTTTATATGCTAAATTCTGCGAATCTCTTTAATCTAATTACTGTTTGAGGAACAAAATTTGCTGTACTCGAGTACTCGAGTACACGTTTGTAGGGGTCCAAAATTGTGCATTTGGGGTCAGTTTCTCGTACAAGCACAGCACAATGCCAGAAACGTCTACGAACAAGTGCTGGAAACTACGGGTGCCGGCGCAATCTGCGGGAATCCTAGGAAGGGTTAAGTAACATGACGCAACAAGTTAGATGATGTTACTAGATGGAGCTAGTCTCCTTTAAGTCAACTCTCGTGTGGGGAAACTCCTTGAGGAAGTCTGAATAAATCGCCGAGATGGGATATTTCTGGACCGGGAAACATGTCCGAACTCTGTTTCCATATTTCTTGTTTATCCACCAACTCTTCCTCTTCCTCTTCCTCTTCCGCTTCCTCTTCCTCTTCCTCTTCCTCTTCCTCCCCTCTTCCCTTGCTCTCGTCCTACACACCGCACGCCATTTCAGAAAAGTGTTATGAAATACTGTATCAAATCTTCGTTTATCCTGATTTAGGCCAAACATCTTCTTTCGTCATTAAATTCGGCCGCATGGCCCATTTCAGCCCTCCCGAATCCAGAGTTTTCGTCTCCTTTTTTACTCTGTGACACCACCTTTGTCAGCCTCTCTCCCGCCCCACTTTTAACCTTTCGATACGGTATCACCTCCCACCCGAGCTCCCTCTCTCCAACAACAACAATAATAGCAACTATGGCGTTCTCCCGCTCAGCAAGGATAATCACCTTGCTGGTGATTGATTCTCTCTTTTTCCTCTTGGAAATCATTGTTGGATACTCTGTTCATTCTCTTGCGCTTGTTGCCGATTCTTTTCATATGGTTTGGGACACCCTTCCTCTTTAGCGTTGGAATCGGGAAACTCATAAAGGGGTTGTTAGTTAAACGACGTTTTTTCGCTGCTGGTGGCGTTATGGGCGATTAAACTCGCCAAACAAAAATCCACATCAAGCTATACATACGGAGTACGTTCTCAGATCTTCCTCAGTCCCGGTTATAACTGACGGAAGTGAATTTTAGTGGCAACGAGCTGAAGTCCTTGGGGCGTTGATCAACGGTGTATTCTTACTTGCGTTATGCCTCTCGATTTTCTTAGAAGCAATTCAGCGCTTTTTTGAGCCGCGGGAGGTATCTTCTCCCTGGCTGGTATTTGGCGTCGGGAGTGCTGGTCTTGCTTCGAATATCCTTGGTTTATTCCTATTTCACGATCACAGCCATTCTCACGGTGGCAATTCGCATGAACACGATCTTGAGAGCAGTTTGGTTGGCGAGCGCGCGGCAGCAGGACACGAGCACCACAAGCACACGCACGGCCTTAGGGGCCATATTCACGACCCGGCCGAAGACGATAGCGGTGATATCGACGATATCCTTCCGGACACTGTTGTTGCAAGGTTATCTCAGCCAATCCCGTCTTCATCATCCGCCCCGCGAAGGAAGGGGAGAAGATCGACCGATAGATCTCGCCAACGCCGCTTTGCTTCCCCCGTAACTGACATTCACGTTCACCCCGCCCGAAACCGCCAAGAAGTCATTGCTGCAGCGGTTAGTGACACGGAGAACTCTTCATCGGCAGTAATTTCATCCGCAGACTCTGATTCTGATGCTCCGACTTCACGAACTCCCCTCCTCTCGGCTGCTGATAAAGACCGCAAACGAGCATACTCCCGATCCTGCCACAAAAACCATAATCATGCCAAGCCCAAGGAAAATAAATCCTCGCATTCGCATCAAAACCTTAACATGCGCGGAGTATTCCTCCACGTCCTCGGTGACGCACTCGGAAACGTCGGCGTAATGTCAGTAGCAGGTGCTCTCATCCTCCTCCCAGAAACAATCTGGTGGCGCCATCTCCTCGATCCGTCCATCTCCCTGCTTATCACAATAATAATCTTCTCCTCCGCCCTTCCACTCTGCAAGTCGGCCTCCAAAATTTTACTACAAGGTGTACCTAAGGGAATCTCGCTGGATGAAGTAAAAGAAGACATCGCCTCGATCCAAGGCGTCGAATCTGTCCACGAACTGCATATCTGGCAACTCAGCGACGTGAAAATGATCGCAAGCCTGCACATACAGATTTCCTTCGACCCCGAATGCGAAGGCGGTGGGCAATATATGGAGCTTGCAAGTGCAGTCCGGACATGCCTGCATGCCTACGGGATCCACTCGAGCACTATCCAACCAGAATACACCAAAGAAGAGGAAGCTGTCGCGAGTAGAACAGGTAGCACAAGGGGCAGCCCAGAAGAAGAGGCAGCATGTCTTTTGGAATGTGGAGACGGGTGCGTTGACGGGAAGTGCTGTGTTCCTGGTAGTGGTGCTCCAGGGGATGAAGCCACCGGATAAACTTCAATTTTGAAAGAAAAAAAAATACCTTCTGAACGACAGAGCGTGTGCTGTGTAACTGTAACATCCTCAGCAATGCAGTAAAAATTTCCTTTTTTCCCTTTCCTTTTTTTCCTAGGAAAACTCCGGTTTGGTAGGACGGTTTCTGGTGCGCACGGTTTCTAGCTTGTACCCTTTTTCATTCCACCCCGTGTTATCGTTTATCGTTTCATTTGTAGAGGGGTTTGCAGTAGCTTGGTATTAATAGATGTGGATGATGGTTATATTTTTTCATTTTATCAAAGTACCATAAGTAGTGGAAATATATTCTGAGATTATCAATGCATTTACCGTGATATGGCCTAGCTAGTACAGTGGAGCGTAACATTATCCCTACTATCACTATCGCGGTTTTTAGCGCCACCATCCAGACCGCATCCCTACCAATAATAGTTTCTATAACGCTCGGACACTAGCAAGGTCCCACTCGAGGCTTCGAGGCTCAGCATATGCTCCCCTAACCATCGGCTCGCTGCACTCATCAAGGCGTTTTTTTGCACGTAAATTCTTCCCTTTTCTCCCCGCTCGCGCTCAGCCCACCTTCCCCAGAATTACCACACTTTCAATGGGCTTGAACTCCCAGCAAGCAAGCAAGCAAGTAAGGAAGCAGAAAGTGTTTTATTTCTATCTAAAGGATGGTATGTATAGTATCCTAATATGATAAGAAGAAGACTCGAGACATCGACGAGGTTGGAAACGATTTGATTTGCTCCTTCCTTCCCTTCCGCAGCCCGGCTGAGTGAGACCCCCCTTCAGTTCAGTTCAGTGATGCTTGGTGTTTTCTTTCTGCGCCTGCGATCAAGTTGGGGGCGTCTGTGGTCCGCCTTCTGCTCCTCGCTGTCTCTTCCTTCCCTTATTTCCTTTCTTCCGTTCCCTAAGCCTGCTAGAACGCCCCGCTGAGGCTGACTGGGGTTAAGGCAGAAGGGGGATAGAGATCTGATCAGGTGGGTCATCGGATGGTCAGATTAGAGTTTCCTGATTGATAAGTTGTACAGTGCATAAGTAGAAGAGAAGACAAGTCTACGATAGAACCCCAACATATCCAATCACAGAAGATCACTCGACAAAATCGAAAAAAATAATAAAAACCCTTACAAAAAAACTAGTAATACACATGTAGAAGCCCATAACTAAAATAAGAAAATAATACTTGAGCCCTACCGTATCCAGACCCGATCCAAACCTATCGCACGTATCCTACCCACCCTAGCATAATTATCCACCATCTTCATTCATTCCGGACATAAGCCCATTCACCAGCGCCAGATCAACCATGCATACCATACAAACACTACCGCAGCGACTGACGAGACCTCGCGAACGGTGTACGCTACCCACGCTTTCCACCCAGTAGAATACTGCTTTCTCTTGGAGTACTTGAAGTCCCCGTCTTCGTCATGGCGCCAGCTGCTATTCTTCCCGTTCGACTGCCCGTACGCGCTCGCGGTGCCTGAGCCTTCAAGCCCCTTTGATATCGGTAACACGTTCCCCCTATAATTCAGTGCAGCCCTTCTTCTCCTCCAGAAATCAAACACGGCAGCGAGAATTGTGACCAGGAGCATAAAAGTGTAAGCGCTGAATATCCCCCACTGATCCGGGAGCAGACAAAGTCTTCCCTGAACACTCTCTACATTAGGCGATGCATTGCCAGTGTACAAACTAGCCATGTAGAACCCCGGCCTCCGCACGCCCATCGCCCACGAGAAACTCTTGACAGTAACCTCCTTGATATTCCCGGCATGCTCGACTTCGCAGTAATCGTGGTCGTCCCCGGAGAAGACGTACTTAGCGTTCGTCTTCTGCAGGAGTTCCGAGGAAAGTGTTGGTTGGAGGACGTTTTGGTACTGATAACCGGCGTGGATGAGGATCGGGTCTTTGGATTCTCGATACGGGCCGCAGGGGGTGTCGGCGGGGCGATATAAGGGGACGTGGGTGAGGAGGATTGTAGGGTTTTGAGGGATCGAGCTTTGTTCTGGGGGCGAGGGGAGGGGATTTGCCGCTCCCTCGATAATGTGCGGGAGGAGGGTTGATGATGGTGGGGTTGTTAAGAGATCGGGGAGACTATCGAGGAATTCCCGGGCTGGTAGGTAGATCTTTGGATTGTTATCGTTTGATAAAGAGACAGAGTCAATTAGTATTATGGTGTGGTTGCCTGCTTCTAATACCCCGTTCGTCTCGCCAAAGTATGTTCTGAACCTATCCTTCACCCCTTCTCGGATACCGTTTCCTATACCCAAGTCGTGATTCCCCGGTAACGTTTTGACAGTCCTCCGGTAAGGCCAGCTTGGGAAAATCTTCAAAAACCGTCTATACTCACCCATCCAGTAGCTGTCATCATAGTCCTTCCAATCCTTTGCCCCTCGGGGATCTTCCGTAATGGGAATCAAGTCCTCGTGTAGATGGTGATTTTGAGCGTAGAGCGAGCTCTGCTCGTGTGTCCATTCCCGCCCACCGTCGAATAAATCACCCAGGAATACTGT
Source organism: Tuber microsphaerosporum (assembly GCA_003521225.1). Lineage (NCBI taxonomy): Eukaryota > Fungi > Ascomycota > Pezizomycetes > Pezizales > Tuberaceae > Tuber > Tuber microsphaerosporum. The sequence continues at coordinate 16,517 of QOVD01000231.1, read as the reverse complement.
CGTGGAAGGAGAAAGCCGCTCCTGGATAGTCTCGTACGATCGCGACATGTACTTGTCCGTATAAAATATCGTCGCGGAAAGGAGTGGTCCACGGCGGGGGTAAGTGTGTGGATCAACAAGTTGCGGGTCAGCTATCAGAGCCACTCGATGGGGCATAGCACCCTCTGGCTGTCGATTATTAGCTAACGAACAAACACATCCTTCTTCGGAAGGTACCAAGGAGCGAATACCCAATCCTCCCACCGATCCCATTGACAGGCTTCTATCGCACTCTTGAAAACCCTTCTCTCACCCCACCACAGCACAACGATCCATGCAGCCTCCACCAGCCTCCGTATAGAAAAAAGGGTGCTCTTCCATTCCTTCCGTTCCCCACCCCGATAGCAATAAGCCCGGAGCTTCGCTAGAAAGCCGTGATTGCGGGTAGACACCATTGCGATAGGAGTTGACCTGGGGCGGTACAACGAGTGCACGGGTGAAGCAGAGGACATTTGATGAAAAAAGGAGAAAGTCTAATACCAACACAATTCCCGGGGGTAGACGGATGAAATAAAAGAACGAAGGTCACGCGTTATGAAAACGACGGAAAAAGAGTGGTGGAACGAATGAATGAAAGAATTGGTGAGCGAGTGAATGGGTAAGTACTAGTGGGTGCTATGCTGCAGAGTATATGAGGGTCCAGGGAGGTTACGAGGTGCTATGCTGTTGGGTACGGCGGGATTGCGGCACTGCAGTTCGGTAAGGGCAAAATACCGATAAAGTACTCGAGCACCGGTACTAGTACTGTTACAGTAGGGCACGATTGCTCAACTGCCACGATCCTTCCATGCCTGCAACGATACATTCCATCTTACGAGTTACAAAGTATTATATGCAGGAAAAGGGGATGCCAAGATTTCACCGGCATAGTCTACCGGTAGGGGACTGACAAAGGATGAGATAGATGATGGCTAATATTTAACTCGTAATTTCTTCGGAATGCGGCTAACGACAGTTCTGGCAGGGATCGTCCTAACTAAGCCTCGGCTTCCCGCTGCTTACCCCTATCGTCATAAATCGTCACTCGAGTCTTGGCCCCTGACCCAAAAAGCTTGTTCGATCTGGCCCATCCATACCATATCTCTCCACTATCACAACACAAGCTCATCATATCATACAAAATAACACATTCCATCCGGGCCATCGCAATAGAGGCATTCAGCCCCGGAGTTGAAAAAGTGTTTTTCGAGTGCCAAGTTTCTAGTTGATAGGCCAGTTTGGTATGCAAAAATGCGTTACACTCACCAAGGGTTTTCGACTCCAAAAACCTGCGTAACCGTTTTTCAACCTCGGGGCTGAATGCCTCTAATAAGCAGAGAAGAAAACAGACGCGGAGAAAACTAACTCGATACTCATACACACCTACAGAGTACGGAAGCGGGCTCAAACCCCATTAATAGCCTCCGACTCTCGTCAAAAACCCCAAACTGCTCCACTTTCCTGGTTGGATCTCTGCGGTCCCAATCGCCTAGCTCAACGCTGGCCCTGTGCACCCGTTCGAGGATATCCACCGCGGCGACGGACTGCCCCTGGCGGATGTAGAAATTTGCTATGCGCATGAGGACTTTCAGCCAGCTGAAACCTACCCATCCTTTTGTTGCCGGGATCAGGAACTCGGGCTCTGCCTCGTCGATGATCTGCGCTATCACGCGTGCGCCATCTTGGGCAGCGTCCTGGCGCTCGTAGTGTTCTGCTAGCGCCACTGCCGTGGTGAATTCGTCCACTTTGCATTCTTCACATAGACGGCCCTTGGAGGAGCTGCAGAGAACGGAGGTTAGGCTGTGGACGTAGAGAAGTATCTCGGTACTTGTCTGGGCCCTGGAGAGGTGCGTTTCGTAGAGCAATGATAATCCGGTCACAATGTGGGAGATGGTGGGCCTCGGCTGGTCGTCTTTGCCGGCGGTGTTGTAAATTAGTGATAAGAAGCGGAGGATGGCGGTGGGGTAAGGGGAATTTTGTGATAGCGATGGGGCGACAACGCTGCAGAGGTCGATGAATCCTGGGAGAAATTCGTCATATATAATTAAGCCCGCGTAGGCTAGGTTTGGATGGCTGGGCTGTAATTCCGTGAGTAGTTCTAGGGTTTTATGTGCTATGGTGATTTTCTCGCTTCCACCCAATCCCCTGACACCAAGTAACCAACGAAAATACGCCTGTAGTGCCGGCGGAGTAACAGCTACGGTTACCGTCCCGGAAAGCCTTAGCTTTTCCAAGGACAAGATGGCCCTAAATATTGGCTCGGCATCATCGAGCACTGCCCGAGCACTGGACAGCTGCTGCTCAAGCATCTTATGCCTCAAGAACTCGTTAATCCTGTGTTCTAAGAACACCAGCACCTCACCCTGTCGCCCGTTCCTGGCGAGTAGCTCGGCAATAGCTACGTCGACCTTTAGAGTCAATTCAAAGTCTTCCCGTTCGTCTAGCACACCCCGAAGTTGTTTCAACGCCTTATCTGCGGCGTCCCAGAGGCCGCTCTTCTCCTGTAGCCGCGCCTGGGCTGTCGTTGCCTCGAACATTTCACGCTTTTCCTTCCTGGACGGATGCCCGTCATGGTTACCCCCGACTATCCGGGCCGCCCGCTTGAGCAGGTGAATCCCCGCAAGGGCTTGCCCGGATAACTCATACAGTGCTGACAATTTCCTCGAGATCCTGGAGAAATACCGTGCGGATTTCCAGCGAAAGTTCTCGTTGTCCCCAGCAACACCCATGGGACCGCCGCCGGACACGAGCACTTTCTCGGCCTTGGAGAGTATCTGCTTGAGCTGGCCTACTGCTGCCGCCTCCATCTTGTGCCTCTTCGCAAAGCTTAGCAGGCCGTCCAGGAACTCGCCTAGGTTCAGTACGCCAAGGACTCCGAACGCCCCTTCCCAATCTGCCAGAAAGCACTCTAGTATGCCGAAGGTTCCGGCCATGGTGGCCTTGTGCTCTGATGTGTCACCCCCTTCCTTCAGTTCTCGAATCCGGACTATAGACTGGAGTACCCTGCTGCAGTCTTCGTCTGCGAATTCAAACATGCCTTCTAGCGTTTCCTCCTCGTCCTCGCCGGCGGTTAGTATTCCAACCCGGGACATGAGCACGGCTTTTAGCGTCTGCTCGAGAACGTATATAGCTATATCCGTGTCCCCGATCTTCTCGTAGTTCGTGCTCAGCAGCAGAGCGAGCATAAAGCCATTTCTGAAAAGGTACACGTTTTCCCACGACACGTTCTCTACAAATCCACCCATCACCTGGGCCAATGATAAGTGACTCGGTTCCGGAGAAAATAACTCGCTTGGGTCAACGGTCATGAGTGCTATTTTGCTAAGACCTAATTGAAGTATCACAGCGGCTGAATAGAAGTCGTTCTTTTGCTGGTATTTCTGTGCTGTTTGCAATACTTTATTCGATATCTCGTCTATAAAGTCCGTCTTTAGGCGCGGGGGGTTGAGCCGGTATGTAGGGAAATCTGCGAGTGATGGATCGATTACATGGGTTTGGAAAGTTGATAGTTGGATTGACGAAATCTTGGTTTGCTCTGTTTGCTGCGGAGCTGGGGATGGAGAGGATATATAGTGTGAGTATGATGGGGATCGTAGTGGGGGCGTAGGTATTACTGTAGGGGTTGTCGCCGGCGTAGTGGCAGGATCGATCTCCATGCCCGTGAGACTAACAGATATGCTCTCAAGACTACCTAGTCCTCGCTGATGCCCCGACTGGGACTGCGAGTTTTGTCGTGGCCGACTGTAGGGGTGGGCAGAAGACCTGCCCCCGTGTTCCCTCGCCCTCCGCCTCGGGGACGTCGACGAACCAAGCGGAAAAGTATTTACAGGGGTTTCCCTCCCACTGGCAGTATCTATCTGGACAGGAACCTGTGGAGCCGCTCTTATTGGCAAGTACTTATTGGGGTGGTAGACGGGAGTTGATCCGTCGATTGCTTGCACCAGCTAATTGATCAATCAACCAAAAGTCAGTAACAGGCTAAAGCCGACTTCGAGGTCAATATGTTCCCACAAAACAAGCAACGCACTTCAAAGGTCTCCCTGCTATCGGCAATACTCGCAAATTCCTTTGGCGAATGCTGGCTTCCGGCCGCGACATCGCTGAGTATATCCAAGCCCGAATTGTTATCTGGTGGACTCGTGACAGCTCGTCTAGAAGACTTTCGCCCTGGATCTCTCTACGAACGTCAATAAAATACGCTCCCGTACGGGAGGGTGAAATCCCCCTTGGAGGGAGGTGGTATATCCTACCGGGGCGTTTTTTAGCCATCCCCACTGCTTGAATTTCTTTTTGTATCCCCGGGGACTATACGTATGGTCAGCATAGAAACTCACTTACTATAGCACAGGGCTAGGGGGAGAGGATGAAGAGGGGGAGAAGGAGGAGGAGGAAGAAGAGAGCATGCGGGACTGTGAAGCTCAGAAGAGCCAGAAAAGAGAAAAAAGAAAAAAGAGGGAAATTATATACCTCGCACTAAAATCATAAGACTCCTTCATAATCCGAATCATATCATCGAGCTTGAGGTTTCTCTCCATGTATCTTTCACCACTTTCCGTCAGCCTTCCATCCTTCCCTCAATCCACCCCTCGATCCGTCTACTATCTAATCCAATTTTGCAAGACTCACAACTCATGAAGGGTAACCTTAACGCTATCCCAATTCTTCGTCATATTTTCCCTCTAACTCGTAACTTCAGCCCTGCGCAAGCCTCTACTTTCTTCCGCAGACAGCAGTCCTTATATATCGCGCGGATGTGGGGGAAGAGGGAACGGGGAAAAACAGCAAAAGCAAAAACAACTACTGAAAGTGCACTTCTGAAAACGGGCTAAGTTACACGAGGCTGAGCACTCAACATGGCATGACACATACCGGGAGGCATTTGCGCAAGCTCTGGTACAAGTACCGGTACTCGCGCTAGAACAGTGCCTTAGCTTTACTCCATGTGAAGTGATAGAAGAACTCTTTTGTCTTGCTTCTTCTGCCCCTGGGGTCGATGACTAGGCTGGGACTTGATGAGAACTCACACCAAGCTTTCCCAACAGACAACAATAAAGTAGATAGAATGAGGAAAGTGGTAGCAGGGAAGCAAATTAAGCAAGTACGCAGAAGAGTGAACGGGAGTGTTAAGACTCATTCATTGTTCATTGTGGTAAAAGTGATGATGATAGTGGTTGACTCACCGTTGCCTGTCTGTCTGCTGCAACGTGATCGGTATCGGTACAGTGCTCGTGAGTCCCTGTTCAGGGATCGCAGAGAGAAGAGTAATCAGGGGGGCGTTTGCCCTGATCATCTCTGCTCGCCTGGTGGCCGGTATCATAGGACGGGTAACTGGTAGCTGGGAAGGAAGGAACTATTGGAAGAGAGGACTTAATCCCAGGCACCGATCGACCGTGATTGACTCTCGCAGGGGGAGGGTGGCGGGGAGCGAAGGGGACGGGGGGCGGATCTACTCGAATGCATACTTTTTGTTTTCAGAGTTTGCTTTGAGTGCGAACAAGTATCCTGACGAGACAAGCCAAGACCAAACTCTGATTTTGCAAAACGATTGTAAATTTCCCACGGTGTTTGGAGAAAGTGTCGAAGCAAGATTACAGTATAGGAATCTTTATTAAGGCTAATACAATTGAGGTTTTATTCTTTATGCTTACCGCTCCTATCCACTTCTCTTGATTACCCGATTCCGTAACTATTTACTAAAAAATACCCGGCGACGGAGATAGAGTTATTTGCAGAATCAGGCCGGTGCCTGGCTTGTCTCGCTCGGACACTTTTCGCACCCTAAGCTGGGGGGGGTAAATGAACAATACCTCTCTGTAAAAATAAGACCAGCCTTTTTGCATAGGGTGCGTAAACCAGAGATAGGTCGAGAGAGAGCCACGGGTATTCTGGGGGCTCCGAAGGGACAGGATAGTACCACAGTAAGAGTTACCATACCAGGTAGCTGGGCCGTAGAAGCATTTTTATGAGCTCATCACCAATGTTTCGTAATCAGCGTATCCCCGCGCAACAACAACCACTGGACGAGCCTTCTTCCAGGGCCACCACATTTACCAGCAAAACGCAGCATCTTGAAGAGGCAACCCAAGGGCCCAGCCGCGAGATTCAGGCAAATTTCCCTGCATGAGTTCAGGTATCATCTGGGATGCGCGGTCCCTGACGGGATAATAGTTCAACCACCTGCTCTCTTTGTATGGCTAGGCATGCGTGTCTCCACTTAGAACCTCATTCGCCCCCACGATAGCTCTCGCCACGCGCAGCTCTCCCAGCACGGCACGCGTGCGGTGCAGTCAATCACTCGCCACACTTGCACTTCGCGGGTGTGAGGTTTATAAAGTGCAAAAACTACAAAAGCCTGTACGGTATGAGGTTCTGAATCCGTACTAACCAATGTTGTAAGGGGCGTGCATAGCCAGCTAAGTGTCCACTCGTCATAACAGTGACTCTATCATCCACCCCCCTCGTACCAGTCGGCTATCGGTAGGCTGGTGGAGAATGTCGGAGGAGCAGTTTAGAAGAAAAGCATTTAGGGTATGATACCGGTACCGTAATTGCACTAGCAGAGGCACCTGGGGAGATGTTTTTGTGCAGGATAGGGATCATTTTGTAGGCTATGCTCGGTTAACTATTCACTGACTTTCTTGCGGGTGCTTGTGCTTGTGCTATCTATCATAAATCCGGTAGTGCAGAATTCCGCCGAAACTAAGTCATCCCAGGAGTTCTGTACAAACTCATAAAAGCACATTTCTGACTAGAGCCTTGTTTTACGGCTAAAAGAGCACTTTATATCCTCTGCGTGCACGGGCCAAAAAGAGGCCTTTTCCTTGAGGTTGCTCGAGGACGAGCGCAGTGTTTTTGTGGTGAGTCGGAAACACTTACCTAGAGCTAAATGGCAACCTTGCCACAAGAGTGGGAGACATGTCTGTTAGATACATTTGTGCTTGTGTAAATAGTGCGATATGGTAGCATATCTATCGCATTTAAAGGCACGAATGTTGTCTTGACATCCCGCTTCTTGAGGTTCGGGGGGAGTCGTTTCTGAAGTGGCACATTGATTTGAAGCTCCCGCTAGCTGGCGGGTGATGAGGTCTGTTACCTTGAACACGCAGGCTGATGCTCACGTGGCTTGTGTGAGCTTTGCCCGCGCATCCATTGGTCCGCCTGAAACAGCCAAATCTGTGGCCAGGCGTCCCAGGGGCCAGATCTAGCAGCGATTTGATGAACCTGTTCAGAAAATCGGCTTTCAGTGCTCAGATGACTCAGCAACTAGGCGTCGTAAAGGCTCTCCTCTAAAAAGAATCATGTTAGAGGAGACTGAAATCTTAAAACAGTGCACAACATAAACTATAAGATACAACACACAGCTTAAAGGCTTAGATAAACACAAGCATGATATCCATCAATCCCTTGTAATTGAGCTGGGATACTCGAGTACTGTATTGTGCAACGTGGAGTGTACTAGTACTGGCGAGGTCTGGTTAAGCGTTGGTTTAGGGTTACGACGGCCTCCACCTGAGACCAGCGTTGCCACCATTCGAAATCTTGTATAATCCAGAGCAGTCCCGGCTGAGCTGTCGTTTCGCACGACCACCATCGCCGGGTCATTTGTTAGATATCCAACTTAGTACTGGGCAGGTGTGAGGTGAGCAGCTGCGTAGATTACCCGAAAAGCTCTATGGTTTCCCTTTATCTCGGAGATTGAAAAGTCCCGACCACGGCATCCACCGCGTAGACCAATGAACCCGCATCCAGCTCCTGATGAGGCTCCTAAGGCCCATGTAACGTAACACCACCTACAGTATCGCTATGCCAAATCTCTTAAACACCTGTATGCCTTGGAATTGGTTGTAAGGCGGAGTTCGTTTGGGGCGAGAAACTTGTAACCACAAAATGAAGCTGACCCATCGGGCGTCGTCTGAATAGGCAAGGGTTTCCAGGTGCCACAGTTGAAGTATAGTACCCTACTGGTATCGCGTTGGAGTTGGGTGTTCAGGAGCATTTGGTGCTGTAATAGCGTCGGGTGTTGGAGTTTCCCGTGCAGCATACTGCGGTTAAGATGTGTGCTATGTAGGGAAGAGCACTTTCGAATACGAGTGGAAAAAGGAAGGAAGGATTTCGATATTCACAATAACGTCGCACTGCAAATACTGCCCTTACTAGTAGTGCAGTGGGGGTCTTCGATGTAACACCACACGCGCAACAACAAACCCTGGTCGATCCCTCCCTGAGGTTCTCCACGAGTGATTATACGTGAATATTAAGAACCAATCCCGAGACAGAGCCACCCCAGAATTTGGAAGGCAACATTGCTTGGGGGAAGCTTTTTTTAGTGCATTTTTTTGTGAGTGTCGTTACCGCACCTCCAAACCCTTCTAATCCCCCTCGGCAGGTTTATAATCTCCGCATCCAGAGACAAGCTCTTGGGATGGATTGCCGGCAGTGTACAGCCTGGGCCCTTTGGGTGTGTTGGGTCTCGTTAGCTGGGTTTCGCAGTTCCGCTATCCCGACAAAACCTATTGCGGGCTGATCCGGCGATTTCCATCGATAGCCCACTAGCGAATGCATGAGTTTTTACGGTATTGGTAGACTATCAAGGATCCGAGAGATAATCATTCCACCATCGCGGTTACTCTCGGCGCTGGAGTGGCGAGATATCTTCGGGTCCTCTGCCCAAGGCTATTACACCAAAGTGGATTTTAGCATCCATAGGTCCGGATAATACTTTATTTAAGCGGAGAAGAGAGGGAAACTACCGGTTAGGCTACTTGGCCCTCTCTACTGGGCTGGGGTAAATAGGAAAGCTGTGAGGAGGTCAGGTAGGGAAGGGATGAAAGAGGGGAAGAGCTGAGAAGGCGCCGGAGAAACGGAAGCTATTGAAGGGAAACTTTTTGTCACAAATGATGGCTTTCGCCTATAGCTGTAAACCTGATAAGGCGAAGAATCTTCCTCTCTTTATATACATAGGAAGCCCTGTTCTATAACCTTTTGCCAGAATGCAATCCCCCAATGGTAGCACCCATGAGTACAGGTATTCGTGAGTCCCCGCATATTAAATTGTATCCCTGACAACACATTTTCTATCACGCTAACTACAAGCATATGAGGGCGTATATGTTTAGAGCTCGAGGATATCTTTGGGAAGCATTAGGTAGCTTTTGCACATGTGTAATACGGGGCTGAGGAGCTAGGAAGCTAGGATTCGACTAACCAAAGGAGGAGAGGCAATTGTGATAGACGCTTCTTTTTGGTGATGAGGGCACCCAGCCTGTTCATCAAGAAACACAGAGTTATTGCCTTGGCTAGTTGGACAAAAGTTCATGACAGCCTTATAGGGATTTCCTTTTTCATGGTAGGAGCTCCAGCAACATCCCACACAATCCTACCAGTATTTTCGCCCAAAATATATCATCTGATAAATATTCTATCCTTGTTTTATTTAGTCTTTAAAACAAGTAGATATTTCCACTGGCTAGGTTCGAGGTAAGTATGTGCGAATATCTTGTAATATTGCAAAATGATAATATGGATGAACCACGGGACCTCAGCAGAAGCAACTGTTGTGGAGACCTATTGGTAGGCTAGGTGTGTGAGTACCGACTCTATTTGATTTAACGAAGTGAGTCACGTAACCTGGTCTCAGAGCACAGATTGTCACCTTTCTACAAGGCTTTCGAGCATCAGCGTGGGTTGGGCTAGACCTCGTCTTATCAATTACGTACGACATCTAGGATCTTTAGAAGACAGGAACGCCGCAACACAAATCGACGAATTTTGTAATGGGCCGAACTTAGGAATCCCTACTATTTTTCATGGCTTTTCATGACCGCGTAGCGAAGCTCCTTAATAAAAATATCAGCTAGTACTTGTACAAGTAATACCTTTCCGACACCAGTGTCTGTCCTCCCTCTCGTAGAGGAAGATTGCGACAACACTGAAATCAAGCTGACACACCTGCCGTGAAAACTTTTGAAATCTGTTATCCGATTATTAACGGGAATCGATTTGTTAGCCTGCAATAGGTTTGGTTTGAGAGGTTAACAGGATTGTGAATACCAGTCAATGAAACCCAGCACCCGGTGGCTGACCTTGTGTTGCACGGTGTCAGGAAAACGCTAATCCTCCTCAGGAGCTCTTGTCCCTGAATCCGGGGATTACAGGGCTGGCGGAGATAGTGGATTCCAAGAGGTTCCTCCCGGCGCTCCCCGAAACGTCGATGGTGATGTGTACGTGTACTCGTACAGTGCTAATTTTGCCAGGGTCGAGTGAGGCTTAGTGAGTTGCGCATTTCATAGAAGTGTTCAAGGGGCACGAAGGACAGTGGCGAGTGGCGACGAAAACGCCCCTTAGATAGCTTGGAGTTCTAGAGTTTTTATCGTACTAGGGTAAAAAGAATCACGATCTAATGTTTTTCAGAGGCTTGTCTCGTAGTCTACTGCACATACATAGGCGAAAGCTATGGCTATTTAAGACTATGCTCGAAAACCGACAGAGGACAGCGGTGGTGATGATATTAACATCAGAGCGGGGTTAATAGAGGGGATTAGCCACGCCGTGCTAAATGAGAACTGTGCTGTTGCCAGAGGCAACGGGCTGATTCACTGTGGTAACGCCGCTAGTTGAGGTGTTTATATTTTGGTAAAAGATACCCAAACAAAATCGCCGCTTGAATTAACGCTTGCTAGGTCACTTTGGTCTAGTGCTCGTTGGTCCCTCCTAGTCTATTATTCGGTTTAGTATGTGCTCTGTTATGTTCATCAATACTCGTAGAGAGTTTGCGCATGAGGACCTAGGTGGCGGTTAGCAGAAAGTAGAACTAGGTGCAAGAATAAGTTTGTGCAACAGGTGTAGGTAGCTTGGCCGCCAGGTGACAATGGAATGAGCACTAATATCGGATTGCCCTCAAATTGGTACCCTGCTCAAATTTAGATTTTGAGCTATGCAAGTTGGGTAGGAGGCAACAAATTTGCAGATAACATGATAGTACTATACACTACTGAAGGAAATATTGGGAAATATCTAAATGGACAGAGTGTGTTGTGTTGTTACTAATTCATTGTTCTAAAGTGATTGAATTTCTTCTGGTCTGAAAAAGCCCCATTTTACACCTCTCCCAGGTCTCTCCGCCCATCTAGGTGCCCAAGACTTTTAGGTTAACTGAAAATAACCTGTTTTCTTACCACCTAGGTCTCTTTGCGCAAACTCTCTAATCTCCAACTGTCTCGCGATGGCCTCCCGGCACGAATGCTCGCTCCCGAGCTCTGAAGTAAATTCCGAATACTGGGAAGCTCGCGCGCTAAGATGGACTCTTAAAACTATCGTCGTATTTATTCCGACGATTCGTTATTTCTGTCGAGTCACGATATCCCTGTAGATCGCGACGTGTGCCCAAGATAAGTTTAGCTTGGGAAGTTAATAGAATTGCGCAGGCCAGTTAATGAGCTCCAACACAGCCAAATGACTCACGCCATACCGTGTCAGGGAAGCGCTAATCCTTCTTAAGAACATCTTCCTCTGGTGCTTGAGATTAGCAACCAAGCGGAGATAGCGAATCGTCAGGGTAAATCCGGTATGTGCTCGGGTGCAAGAGTATTTCAAGCCCGGTGACACAAACGCCCTCGCCCAGCGAACTGCTCGTAAACATAGGACGAGTGCTTGTGTCACCGGTCCCGACGATTTGGGGTGGATGTTGGGGGTGAATGTGCGTGTGCGGAGATACAAGGGTAGATCATGAATTCATGATACTTGGGGGAAGAGGTTGTTGGCGAAGGGATGGGAGATGGTGTTGATTTGGGTTCCGGGGCATGTGGGAATAGTGGAGGATGAGGAAGGGGATGAAAGGGCGAAAGAGGGAGTATGGCAGAATGAAGATGAGGATATGGGGAATAGATTGGTGTGGGGTGAATGGGAGAGTAGGAGAAAGGATATGGAAAGAAGGTGATGGAGGGAATTTTGGAAAAAAGGGAGGAAGGGAGAAGAATACTTGGGGAAGGGTAGTAGAGGGAAGTTAGGACATGGAGGGAGGAGATGGGTTTCGAAGTTCTTAGTGTGGATGAGAATGAACCATGATGGTATGGGGGGTAGCCGATATATGGAAGGTAACAGATATATGGAAGGAAGAGGGGATTGTGAGCGCGGGAAGAGAGATAATAGGTACCACTATATTTCATATTGTGGCAAGTGGGATAAGGAGAGGAAGGAGGTTTGGGAAGGTTGGTGATATGGGATGTGGGAAAGAGAGTGTTGGGTGGAAATGGGTAGAATGTTGTTTTCGGAAGAGGGAGTAAAAAGGTTGGTGAAATTTGCAGAGATGACGGGTTGGAGAGAGAGAGAATGGAAGGAGGGAGGGGTAGTAAGAAAGGAAGATAGAAGGGGGCAGATGGTTGGACAAGAGAGAGGAATTAGGAGGGGAGTGGTTGAAGAAGAAGAAGATTGAACAGAGGGAGGATAGGTTGAGGGAAGGGAGGTAGAAAATGAGGAAGTAGAGGGAGAGAAAGATGATTGCTTTACAAGAGATAACAGCCAATATAACTGTTACCGCATTATATGGTGAAACTGGGAATCGTGCTAGTTCCCAATGATCGGCATATGGCGCAATAATGAGAAGTCGCAATTTAAGCGAATATCAAGACATATTGGAGTGCTGGGCTATGATACCATGGGATTACTGTTTTCTGCTTTCTGGTTATATTTTTGATAATGAGGCTGGCTAGAACAGGAATGACCTCATGTAGAGTGAAACTAACATGCTCTTAACAATGTCCTTGAATCTCAATTTCTATCTATGAACTCAATTGCTTCAAAATCCATATTTCCTACTCCAGAATGTGAAGCCTTCGGCCTTTCCACCCTATTTAATGTATTTTCTTTAGTTCTCTCCCAGTCTCCAATATTCAAAAGTGTAGAATCTATCCCCTTTATAGATAGCTCACTATTACAACTTGAAGATCAATTAACTGGAAGCGTAAGTCCAAATTTGCAAAATGTAGTGACAATTAACTCTTGATATGTTTGGCAAAACTTCTCCCATGCCTGGCCAACTGCAATAGTTATAAGGACTTGCCTTTCTGCAATTGCAGAAGTGTCTGATCATCATAGTTCTTGTGAATTGATCTGGTTTTGTGCTTCGTAGTTGTCTAGCAAATAATCTAAAATGTCATGAAAAATGGTTTTTAAGTTTTTGTTGACTGAAATATCGAGGGGTTGAACCAGTTCTGTACACCCAGCTGGAATGAAGGAGGGGACAATATTGTTTGATTATAATGTTGCCAATACTGTATCAGTTGAATGGAATTTGGCGATATTGAGAGCAAGTAATCCAGGGCCGGGCGGAAGAGTAGGAACTAGGGACTCTTGTATCCAGTCGACTATTAAACCAGTATTTGCATATGCCAACTCATTCCACCATACTTCAACTTGCGAGTCGTACTGTGCCATTTTGTCTTCTCTTTTCCCAGTCAAGTAAAGTGCCTGCCATTCCTCATACTTTTCTTTCTCATTAAATATTCTGAAAGGCCGCATGCTTGACCTTTCGCTCCCAGATATAGCTAGCCAAAGAGTAGCCTGCCTCTTGTCCCAGCTACAATTGCTGGCTTTCACTTAGACAGAGTAGCTACCCTTGTCAGCATATGTCTGACCATCGCGGTATTCGAATAAGAGTGGAGTTTCGTTGAGGTTGTAAATACTATGGAGTAGATACCAGACAACAACTCTTTTGCAAGTGGAGGTTTAGTTCAAAATTGGGAATTCTGCTGGTTGAATCGTGGCCAGGAAAGAATTGCTTGTAAATAGTCTTTGGGAATTCTTTGTAAGTTTTGTTTAGACAAGTAAAGTGTAATCTGATATCTTAATAGGAAGCCAGCGAGCCAAACATCTGAGAAGTGAAATTCTATCGATATATTATCTGGATAACAAATATTGAAAGTCTTATATGCCTTCTGGGAAAGCCATCTATGACGAACTGCCTTCCGCTCCTCAGGCCTCCTCTGATACTTATCATAAAGTTGTGACTCTAACTTGGGCTACTAGCAAAACTTAACAACCGATTGGTTTTTCCGCTCCCCTTTCTTGCTTGCTACAATCTGGTCCTGACGTAGCTTCCAGTTGTGAAGAGTGCTTGTTGGTACCAGGAATTTCTAAGATAATTCGCATATGAGAGTACTCAGCAGAGCTTGAGGTTCTCTATCGTCTCCAGCAGACTGTCATAAACCTGACTAAGGAAGGATATGGTTTCACATGACTCATGGTTATGAGTCATAGGTTTGCGACTTGTTTCACATGACTCACAGTTGCGATATTATCGTTATGATGTTATTGGTTGAGGATTTTACATGACTCACAATTGTGGTCATACGATGTATGACTTTTCCACATGACTCACATTATGAGTCATGGGGTTTACGCATGTGACGCGAGTTGCGCACATGACTTATTATTTGGATGATGATTGATTTAGGTATGTTGCGCAGCTGACTGGTAGATGTCAGCTAATGGCTTTCATACTATGGCTCGCTATGAGTCATAAGGTCATGTGACTCAAAGGTATGAGTCACCAGGGCTTGGGTTGTGGAGGAACACCTATATAAGGGGGCCGTGATCGGCAGGGAGTTAACCACGAACGATCTCCTCTACACCTCCGGCGATTGAAATCTCAACACCATGAGAAATCATCGTCAACTCCACCCTCTCCCTCTCC
>QOVD01000228.1:4678-18750 GCA_003521225.1 Tuber microsphaerosporum | reverse complement strand
AATGGTGTGCGCCCAACCACCGCCCCATCCATCACCTTAATCTCTACATCAACGACAGCCAGTTCCTCCTTTGCCGCTCCCGAAACTCTAACACCGCCCACGGATCCTACCCCATCTACAAACGGCACTCCCGCAACCACTACCGCAACCACTGCCGCAACCACTGCCGCAACCACTGCCGCAACCACTGCCGCAACCGCTGCCGCAACCACTGCCGCAGCCACTACCGCAACCACTGCCACAACCACTGCCGCACCCACTACCGCAACCACTACCGCAACCGCTGCCGCAACCACTACCGCAACCACTACCGCAGCCACCATTGCAACCCCTACTGTAACCGCTACCACAACCACTGCCCCAACCACTAGCACAACCTCCTCTATGACCTCGATCAGCAGGAAAGCAGACTACTCTCGCCTAACCCACCGCGCCCCAAGGCCAAAAGTCACATACACGAAGACCACCAAAACTGTCAAGCGGAAGGAAGACGAAGACCGCATTTCCCCGCCGGCTACAACCAAACTCGCGAAATCGTTATCTCCCGGATTGACTAGTGGTGGGCGGAGCGGCAGCGGTGGATCCAGGAAGAGCGTGTCTCCTGTTCTCGCGGAGGAGGACTTGCAAGTTGAGGAGATCAAGCGCATGGCGGCAAAGGAGGAGTTTGGCTTGAGGGTTAGGAGAAGTTCTTAGTTTTTTGCTTATTTGTATGCATGCCCGTCCGTCCGTCCGTTTATTCGTCCGCCCTACGAAATGTATTATTATCACCCCACGTCTAGTCTAGCCCAGTAAATTTCTAGCGGTCCCTTCCCTTTTTGCTTCCTTCTATTCCTTACTTACTTTCTCGCCACTTTTGTTTTAACTTTGTTTACATCTCACACTTTTTCATCATCGCAAACCGGTGGGTCTGGAATTCTTTTTTTATTTTTATTGTTATTTCTTATTTCCTTTCTATCTTCCTTTCTTCCTTTCCCTATTTTCCCCCTTCTCTCTGTTCTTCATTTTCATTCGCGGGATTGTGTTTGTGATTTATTTATACTTTGCTTGCTTGTGAGGGAGTGATAAAGGCTGGTGTATGGGTTCTCTTTTTTCTTTTCTCTCTTTCCTTCAAGTTTTTTCCCTCTTTTTTTCCCCATTTTTCCCATTTTACTTTTCTTGTTGTCTTTCTATGCCTTTGATTGATCGATGCAGAGGGAGGCAGGGGAGAAAGGAGGGTGGGGGGGGGGCGAGGGGTAATGTAAGTAGGTTGTTAGTTGATTGGTTAGTTTATTTGTAGCCGAATTGAGTTTATTTTTTATATATACCATACCTTTTTATTTACATTTTAGGTTTTGGTTTTGGTTTTGGTTTTGGTTTTGGAGGAAGACGTCTTGTTCGTGGATTTGGATTTGGATTTGGACTTGGACTTGGTGTATGTGGTTTCTAGAGATGCTATGTTATGTTCTCGTCTTTGGATTCTGGGTTTCTTGGATGGAGGGAGGGAGGAACTTGCGTGGTCGGGCTTTAGATGGTTAGTGTCCTGGCGTTCTTTCTGCGTAGATCCACTGAGTAGACTCGATCACCCCCAAAACACCCCCGGGTATATATATCTCGAGAGCTAAATAACGGGGGGACCAGCCATTGCATTGCATTGGGAGGAACCAACAGGTATAGAGGTACCGGAGAAGGTATGTCCAGAGACGACCGCCATACCACGTCCATCCGTAAATCTTCAGTATATATAGGTAAAGTGCTTGCAGGACGAAGCACGAGTGAAGTAACCCGGTTTCTTCCTTCCTCCAGTTAATGAAGCACCAATGATGAGACATGATCAGGATACCGGTATCGTATCAAGATGAGGGGGGGGTAGGTTAGCAATACTCCCACTCCATTTCGTATTCCCGAGCTTATTTATACTCAAAAGTCCCGCGGGGGGATGGATGGATGGATTGAAGATGCCAGTATCGGTATCAGTATCTAACCTCCTCGTACCCTATACACTATTATAGAAGGCCTGGCATAGGACGTATACTAGAACATCATACAACTATGATACCTGCATATAATATGATATTCCCGAATTAGTAGATTGGAATCAATCATCACCTAACTATTTAACTAACTTGAACCTACAGAACAGAATAGAACAGAAGATTAATTAATTAATTAGTAATGTAATAAATTAGCCCCACGAGTGAGGTTTCGTGACCTGGAATTTTATTAATTATAAGGCATAAGTTAAATAAAATGTCGGTATAATAATATTATATTATAATGGCTAAATTGTTCTTCCGGTTATAGCTGTGTATTTATTTATTTTGGGGATTATTAGAATTTGTTTTTTTGTTTTGTCTGGTGAGGTTTTGGAGGGTTGGGGGTGAGTCAGTGAGTGAGTGAGTGAGACTGTGGGGATATGTTGGGGCGGTACTGGTACTGGGACTGGTACTGGGATTGTATAAATTCACAGGAGATGATTATCGTAAGGGGGGTTTTGTTCAGGTTGGTTGGTTGGTTGTGGGGTGGGTATTATATATGTGTCTTTGGTTAGAGTTTTTGAAAACTTGGGTAGGTATGATAGGTCTGATGAGGTACAGTGGAGAAATGTGGAGGTGTAGTATAAGTTAGAAACTTGGTAGGTGTGTAATTTTGGTCGGAGGAGTAAGTGCGCCGGGATCGAATTATATGGTGCGCATCCCGCGAAAGGGTTATCGAATGGATCTTACCGTGTAAGAGTTATTCCTTGATAAGGTGCTTGAAAAGAATGCCGAATGGGGTTGTAGTAGAGGATGATCTAGACATATCACTCACCTACTATCTCTTTGGGGAGTTTGTGGTAGTTCCCAATGGGTAGTTCCTGGTAACAAACACTGCCGAGAATTGCAGTGCGATGTCCTCTTATACTTTATATTTTAATTTATGGAAAATGAAGGGCTAGTCTGGGGTAACTTAATTCGTTGGGAGCAGATAGATAAATTTGTGAAGAATACAATGCACAGCTCATGGGGGATACATGGATCTTGGTGTATCATAGTATATAGTCTGCTTATGTAACATGGGAGATAGTTAACTAGGGAAGAGGAGCAACAGTATCCACTAACAGCATGGGGCATTTCAGGGGAACTCTTGGTTTAGCGCTGGTACTTACGAATGGCTTATATTGGTTAGTCGACATATATTGTCCTCCAGAAGAGATAGTGGTGGTTTGATTTTGGAATCATTCCAGCAAACATCTATTCTCCGGGAAATAAGGAAGGGAAACGGTACAGTAGATCAATAGCAGCCTCTTGGGGCTAGCTAGCTGTTCTTATGTTCTGAGAAATTGGGATAGCAGTCTTAGTGCTGTAGAGAAAGGTGTATATTACACTCGTAGACTAAAGCCTTTCCATTGATTTTCTTGTTTGGTAAATTTGCCATTTTAGGGTTTTCTGGCTATATTCATGTCTGTTCTGGTTGATGGGTTCTTGCCCTTGAACTCGAGTACTAGTATGATATGATATCTTTATCGCTTGGGTTGGTAGCGGATTGGTAGCACACGATGACTAACGTATCGACAAACCCCCTATCGGTAGCGTATTATGCAGCTAGACCGCTTAACACCACCCCCCAATCTTTAGAACCCTCAAGCCATTGATAGACCTCATCCGCGCCCTCCATGTCCGTTAGCACCGCCAACACCACACGTAGACTACCGGTACCGGTATAGCTCAACACTTGTAGCCTCTGATACAGCAAAGACACAATCTATTACACGTACAAGGCTCTCCAAGAGGACTTCACGCTCCTGGTTGGTTAGACGGCGGTGGGAGTGGTCTCCATCACAAGTTAGTCTGTGGGATGTCTGAGGGGTGCCCGTAGGAATGACTGATGTATTAATTTTATTTAGTGGTTGGTTGATTAATAGGATGAGCCGGGTTCATCCATTGTCCCTACTGTCGCGTTTCTTTAAGCTAACACCGGTATAATAATATGGCAGTGAACACCCAATTTCACCACAGCTCACTCTCCCAATAGATTCTTAAAAGAGCGGGAAGTGTACAAGGAAAAGTGCAATGGATTATATCATGAGTAGGACAGAAAATTTTTTTTTTAAGAGAGAAAACAAAGAGAAAAACATAAGTCACATATCTAATCCACTGACAAGCATCCATATTAGATATCCTGCAGATCTTCCTACCCCTACACCCATACACACCCTCAGCACCAGAATTGCCATCTATAAGAAATACAAAGCACCCTCCCGGAAGAGTAGTAGTAAATGGTAGGCAAGGCTACAGCTGAATAAGACTTGGATTCTTTTTGTGCTCTGGTCAAATATCTATTGGAAGCACATTCACTCAGCCGAAGGTGTTATAACGTCGAGCATTTTCCTCTAGACTATGACCTCTTCTTTAGCGGTGCCGGTATGGCTGGTGCTGAACCGGTTAGGCGTGTGTGTGTGTAGCCTGAAACCCGAATCAGAAAGGCAAATCGATCAAACCTATTCTAGCGATACCGACCTAGCTCTCACCAGTTAAACACAAACTAGAAATCACAGCAGCGGCTATGAAACCACACCGTGGCCCAACGGATCAAATCTACCACATTAGAACACCCACCCAGCAAAACCTAACAGGCGTCATGGATGCTCACTCGGTCCGGGGACCCCACCGGCTTCAAATTCGCTCGATCTTTCGCTAACTATTAATAACGTGTTGGACGTGGAAGTAAATCAGACCTGGAAGTGAATCAGTACCCAGTAGTGAATCAGGTTACACAATACTAGAAGTGAGAGAAAGTAGGAACCACATTGGTGTGGGACTAGGTTCAGAATTGTTTCTACTGAATTTACTCCAGATTAAGGAAAAGAAATGTGTACAAATGCCCAATCCATTTCATCCTCCGCTGGAACCCACTGCCACTTGCCTTGTGCCTTTGAAATTGGTATTAGCCCCTGTTGCTTGCGATCCTTGAGCAGCCTTGGGAGAGGTGCCGCACATTAATCCTCCTCCCGGCAACCAGATAAGCTACTTGATGAAAGGAAAAATTCTGGCATTAAGCACTCTACCCACCAGCCGGCAGTAAGGTCAAGGAAAACATGAGATTCGCCATCCTCTGCAGCAGGCAAGGCTTCATACAAAGGACCAATTGGAGAAGACAACATTGCCTGATGCAATGCTTTGTCCTGTCGCTTTTTCTCAAGCCGTTCCTGCTTTTGTAGCTCAGCTACCATCTTCATCTCTGCCTTTTGTTTTCGCTCCTGAGCTTCAGCAATGGTAAGCACCCGTGTCCCTTTATCTGTAATGGCTGACCGTCCTCCGGGGGCAGATCTGGTTTTTTCACTTCCGGGATTCTTTTTTCGGTTTTTCTGCCGGAGCTGGCAATTTGTTTCGAGCTGAATAGATTCCCGGGCCATTGACATCTGTGCAGATTTCCCTAGCTGTAGTACTCTTCTGCGGGTAGGAGTATCAATAGAGACTCCATCAACTTCAAGTTCTGTCAGTTGATCAAGAATAGAAACTACATGTGACTGAACAGTAGAGGGGTTGTATGGTGTTGCTGGATCATGCTGTAGACGAGAAGGTATTTCCGGAGAATTAGAGGTGACAGCTTTTCATGAATTCTCGATATCAGAGGCTAGAGCAACATCCTTCCCTCTTTGAGTATGAGTATTGCCCTCGGTACGTCCTATTCGGGCCTCATTTTCAGATACCAAGGCTGAATATGCTCCCTGTTGCGGTAGAGCATTTAGAACCAGTTGTGGATTGTAGGGGTAAATTCCCGTTGCTCGAAATGCGCTCCGGCAATTATGAATAGTTATAACCTCCTTCTGAGCAATCTGAAATAGATCCATAAACAATTCTTTATCAACTCCAGTTACCCCCTTGCGTGATGCATTGTCTAATGCCTTCAATACTATGAGTTAGTTTTAAGCCAATTGTTTTATATCTGAGAGCATTTGAAGTACCTTTGAGTAGGCAGTAGAATATGGAGAAAATATACCCACATCCAATGGCTGTAGGAGATAGGTACTATGCGGGGGAAGGCAGATACACATTATCCCATGCGCCTCCGCAAACTCAATAAATTCCCAGGTGATGTGAGAATCATGTCCATCAAAGATAAGAAGACAATATTCACTCGAGTCTTCAGGGTGGGTGTGTGGCTCAAAGTTACGCGCTAGCCACTGCAATCCAAGATATGCGTCCGTTCAGCCATTTGGTGAAACAGCTATTGTCCAATGCCCGGGCATTTCCCCGTGATACCATCCATAAAGATGCTTTTCGCCTTTCATAATTACTATTGGAGGAATATCTTGAGCAAATATTCCTACTGCTTCGCTAACAGTAACTGTTTCTCGTAAACCAGGTTGGCGTAAAAAAGCAGCTTTTTCGTCAGATTTCACAATTACCCGCAAAGAACGTTGAATTAGCCCAATGAGGAAGCCTTTTTCATCCATGTTGTAGATGTTCTGAGGCTTGATTTTGAACTCCTTTTTACTTTATCAAGTATGGTAAAGAAATCACGAAGGATGGCAGGGTTATTGTTCATTGCACGGTCGCTATTGAGGGCTCGACTATAGAGTGATTTTAATTTTGGATGGCGTTGGAGAAATCGTTTATGCCAATTCTTTCCTATTACTGAAAGGTCTGGTCCGAGGTAGTTGCCTTTAGAATCTCTCCGCTCAAAAAAGTAGTCTTCATCAAGGCTTTGAATGCGTAGGAAAAACTCTGAGGCATCCTCAATATTTCGTCGCTCACGATTCTCGAGAACTGCCGCTGTCATTCCTCGAAGAATATCTATCCTGACTGGATACCCCCAGAAGCTCATATGCAGACACCATTCCTCCAATGCTAACTCTTCCGGGATTGTGAGAATCATGTCACCAGCATGAGCCTCAGAACGTGATTTAATTTCACCTCCGGCAGCAACTGCTCGCTGAAGGGCCGAGAATGGAATTTGGTGCATGGCTGCCACCTGTCGCAGGGAAACACCCAGCTGTGTAACCCTCCGTGAGACTCCATCTTTGGCTGGATATAATTGGGTGACTGAGGTTTCACGATTGGCATAGTAGTAGGTAATAGCGAGTTCGAGAGGGGAAGGGCCAGGGTTTGAATTGAGTGTTGAAGCTCCGGTGGCTATTTTACTTGGAATAGGCATGATTGGAATTTTTAAAAAATTGGCAAAACAGATAGGTGATGTATTGTGAACGTGTCACGTCTTCTGTTGTGATAAGTATTTTATTAATGTCCTCTATCGCGAACTTTTGGTCATGAACGCTCGGGCACTGATTCACTACTGGGTAGTGATTCACTTCCAGGCCTGATTTGCTTCCACGTCCAACACGTTATATCTTTCATTTAAATTAGGAGGCGGGGGGTGCAAGTCAGGATTTCAGAGACTCCGGATGTCGGTCGTTTTGGTGTGCTTTCGGTGGTGCTTGAGCCCGCTGAGGATGGGGTTTGGCCAAGAACTATGCTTAGACTACAGTTTAGGCAAAAGGCGATGTCACGATGCTTGATGTTTTAGCTCTAGACCCCGCGTCGACGTTATCGTTCTGGCAGATGCCGGGTAGGTGCTGTACTAGTACTGTATAGTAGAGCGCAGTACAGCTAGGATAAATTATATGAGGTTGAATCAAGCTTCTCTTGCAGTGTTCTTGAGCAATCCCGACTCCTAGGACATACTCAAATTTGCTACCATAAATCTTGGATATGAGCCGGCTATTCAGGGTTCTTATTTATAAAGATAAGATCTTATATAGTGCTTCACTTGGGTGTTGGTTAGCTAGGCGCGGCTTGCTCCACATCTATGGAAGGTCACTTCACACCTATCAGTTTACTGCGCCTGTGGAAGCTTGGAAACTCGCTCAAGGAGTCCACAAGGGAAATGGTAATAGGGGAATAATAAATTAGATAATTCCCCTGTGAATAAAATTATTGGTCGGGTTATCTCTGACTAAGAGTACTATACATCTAGACCGTTCTCCTTGTAGAAAAAAGGTGTATCCGACACCGACAAAAAAAACATTAAAGCCTTACGCTGTTTGACCCACCCCTTCTAAAAGTTCCGTAAACACTCACGACAAAAAAAAAACCATTCAGTTCTCACTTGCGCCATTTTCCTGATAATAGCAACTTAGTGACATGCTATTGGTGGTTTCGCAGTAGATCTTACCGTGGCAGGCTCAGAGGAAATGCCTTTAAGAAACTTCTGCATATATTCACTGAAACCTGTCTTTTGAGATCCCGCAAACTATCAGGTATTGTGTTAGTAACGATGGATGCTTAAATCAATGGATAACTTACACCAGAGGCAACAAGCAAAGCGCTACCAAGAAGTCCGATTTGCCACTGAATAACAGAAATTTTGCCCTCTGATCGGACAAAATCTGTCCTCATTGTGGCAAACTGGGTAGCAAAACCACTCTCCATTGTGGCAAACTGGGTAGCAAAACCTCTCTCCATTGTGGCAAACTGGGTCTTCAATTCGGCGAAACCAGTGTCCATTCGGGCAGCGAGATTGCTGATGGTTTGGTTCATCGTGATTTCGCGGTCATTGAATTTCTGTAACTAGAGTAAGCAATCTGTAAACCAGTCGGGTGTGAATGTAAAAAAAACATTTCCAAGATCGGTTATACGCCGGTCGTTTTCAACAACATGGTCCCACTATTATAGCATTTGTTAGTTGAATGACTAGCAATCAAAGGGATAGTGTACCAAGTGGGTCTTAAACGTGCAGCCGTCACCTCCCCCCCTATTCCTCTGGCCTGGCGCGGAGTTCGTGCCAAACAGGCTGTGCTGGGTTGGTCGGTGGTTAAGGGATCTGATAGGTTGCATACGTGTAATGACCTGAGGACGGACGAAGAGTTTAACCATGTTTGTTGCCATAACTATTGCTTGCTCGATTAGGTGGGTGGGAGAACTTTTGGTACTTCACAACCAAGTGCGCGGGATACTTCCCAACTTATAGCGGGCCATGCCGCCAAGCTTCACCAGAAGTGTTCTACCCTATGCTAGAAACATTCTGACTTCTACACCGTAGAACCAGAGAATTACCTCCAGGGTTCCGGGCTGCAACAAATAATAACAGAAGCTGACTATGTGCTTCACCAGATCTTTAATGAGAACGCTTGTCGTTCACCACCCTCTGGCTACGTGTGGCTATCCCCTGTCTACCACCATGTCACCCCTTCAGTGTTCCCAAGCGTCCCGTCCTTCCCAGGCAGGTTGTTTTAGCGCGCCGGGCGCTGGCGTCCATCTTACTTAAAGACGCTAGTCTTAGGGGTTGACTATAGGTGCTGGCCCTCTTGCAGTAGCACTATTCTAGAAAGTGTCATGCAGTTAGCCATAGGGTTTGGGAGGGAGCCGGTAGGTACCTGCCGTTACCTGCAGGCACCTGTAGTCACCCGCCATCAATTTCGCTTATATCAGCACCCATTGCCCGAAATGGTACGTATATTAGTTTATTCCATCCTAGCCTTTATCAGGGTTAGCCGAGTGAATTGCACAACCTAAGACATCTGCAGTCCCGGACATCATGATCACCGTCCGTCCCGGGCATTCATCCCAGTCCTGCAGTTTGTCCCGTCCACCACCAAAGACGGACGGACTGGACGCTTGGGTTCACTGCACCCCTTTTCTTTGCCCACGGGCTTCCCAGATGAATAATAGAATCACTTTCAGTGAAGCACGCCTTTGTAAGAGACAGCAAATGTAATTTTAGTCTATTAGAACAATATGGTCGATTCTGGAAGTTACAGGAGTGTCGCAAATTGTTTAGGAGTATTGCAGATCGTCCGGGAGCAAGATAGTTTGTCCTGGTGCTTTAGTCATTTACAGAGAAGATTCTGGCGATATATCGTTCCTTTGCTATCACGGGAGTGTGCGGAAGAACGTAGGTATGAGGAGGAATGCAAAACCATAAAGAGCATTGAAAAGATAAGCGTGGTATCCTATAGAAGGATAAGGATGTGTTATGTTTTATCCACATACCTGTCTTTACCGTTAGTTTGGTTTTAGATGAGTGCGAATGAAGTTGTAGAATCTACCTAACTTTCCCTTCCTATTATACATACTGCCCGGGTTCCAAGCCAACACTCTTTGTCTACTGTCCACCGCTACTCTATTTCCTCACGTTAACATACCCCTCTCCTTCTGACCACTGATATAACCACTCGTCGAATGAAGAAGCTTCCTTGCTTTAGCCTCTACAGCCGTCGAAGGATGCGGAATGCCAAATTCCCCTGTAACTAGTTTTGAAACAATGTTCCAGGCTTGATATTCGTGATCAGCACATTATAAACACTGGATCTCTACCGATCTCGGGTATGCCAACGGATTCTCCACAATGCTTAGCCTCTTGTTGCCACTTGTAGGTGAGGTATAAAGAGAATCGCGGAGTGATTGTATAGTAACTTGGAGGGCCGGGGAACGCAAATTGAGTAATGTGAATCTTTCATGATGCGGAGTCTAGAGATATTACGAAAATGGTTGCTCGCTAATGAATCTGAGCATGTTTGTGACCGTTACTCGATTCCTGTGAATTTCGCAGGTCAGTCTTCTATAGCAAGAGAGATAATGTGGTTTTGGGTAGAGTCACAATATCTTTGTCTCCGGTCTTGGTGTGTTTGTTCCCCCGGTAGAAGCTAAATAGCAGACCTGTGTGTTATGTAGTTGAGAATTACCTATTTTTAGGTTTGTAAATATTCTGCACAAGCAAAGCGCTGAGAGGATGAAGCGAGCGCCCAAGTAAATACTAGGATGTAACTACCCCGAGGAAGTATTATTTTCTTTTTTCGATTCCGAAAGAATCCCGGCTCTTCCTCAGGTAAAGGGAGTACAGTCGTGTCACAGAAGTCTTGGCACCCCCCCGACCGAGTGACCGGGCAAGAATGACAGTTGATTTACCACTTATTATGTCCTCCTTCAGCTTGAATTATAGCCTCAATGCGCTGAGGCATTGTTCTAACTAACTCATCAATCTTATCTTACTCAATAGCATTCCATTCCTCAACACCTGCAGCCCAAAGTTCATCCTCTGTATATGTCCTACCCAAGGTCCCATCCACATCCAAAGTCCCAACCGGAATCCCCACTCTAGCAACCTGTTTTCTAAGCCTTCTCTTCCACATATTTTATACATTTTCAATCACTTTTAAATCAGGTAACTGTGGGGGTCAAGGAACAATCTGATATCCTGCCTCCTTCTCAAATAGGCCAGATCACCGGTCTACTGTTATCGCGACCGTGACCATTAACAACATCGCAACGGTAACACAATTTATACAACCTACCTAATTCATCAAGCATGGTTTACCAATCCGGATATGCAAACCCTCTAGCACCTAAAAACAAAAGAACTCCTAAAACCTTCAGAAGAGAGATGACCAATATTGAAAAAGGCATGATTGTTGCCTTTTTCTACTGCCTCCGGAATATTGGCCTAGTTGCTCAAACTATTGGACGTCCTTGGAGCACAGTTAAAAGCTTCCTGGCCCAGGTATGTGAGCGCCAATCACTAGAAAACCTTTCTTGCCCCGGTTGTACCACAGTTCTCAGCCGTTAGCAGTGTCGCACAATTGTCCGGGCAGCCAAGTCCAACCAGAAAATGACCAGATCAGATTTCAGAGATCGATATGTGCCAGGTATTTCTCTTTCTACACGTAAAGGCTCATAGTACTAGTTCTACCCTGAGTGATAAGACATGATTGACTAATAAACTGCAAATAAAATAGTGGATAGAGTACTTAGAAAGGCTAATATCAAGAAATGGTTAGCTAAATCAAGACCCAAGCTCAAGCCTGAGCATGTTGCAAAGAGATTGAGGTGGGCTATAGCCCATAGGAATTGGATAGTGGAGGATTTTGAAAGAGTTATTTGGAGTGATAAGTGCAGTGTGGAGAAATCAAAGGATCTAAGACAACAATGGGTTTTCAGAGAACCTGGAGAGAAGTGGCTAGCTGATTGTATTCATCCTAAGGAGAAGGATAAGGGAATTTTGCTTATGGTTTGGGGGTGCTTTTGGGGTAAGAGACAAGGTCCTTTGGTTCCAATCACTCACAATATCAATAAGACCAGGTATGTTAGGCTCTTGAGAAGGCATCTGTTTCCTGTTATTCATCAAATGATTTCTTTTGGTATGCAAGATATTCTTTTTCAGCGAGATAATGCTCCTGTTCACAATGCTTATAGTATTATGGATTGGTTGGAGAGAAACTCTATTGAGGTTGAGGAACATCCCGCTTATTCTCCTGATTTAAATCCAATTGAGCATGCATGGGTTGAGCTTAAGAAGCGATTGCACCAGCAGTATTCAAGGATTGCAGATACCACAGGAGGAAAGGAAGCTGTTAAAAGAAGGCTTGCACATGTATTACTACCATTAGTTTGGGAGACAATTTCTGAGGAGTTTTTTGATAAGTTGTGGAAATCAATGCCTGATAGAGTAGCTGCAGTTTTAGAAGCAAGGGGAGGTTATACAAAGTATTAGCTATTTGTGTTATTTAGTTTCAATTCTATTATTTTACTACTTTCATTATTGATTGTAGGTTGTTGATCATTGATCGTTGATCATTCATTGAATCTTTGTGTGCGTGCGCGCGTTGACAACCTCACTATTGCCCCACCACATGGCCTGGGACTTACTATGGCGCCACCACTGGTAATTAAACATGTCTCGGATTACGAACACTTCTGACGACTGACTGTATCTCTTCTACACACTGGTCGGCAACTAGACAAAGGCAGTCATTAGGACGGCGTCACTTCTTCTCAGTTCTTCGCTGAACTTGAACTAGTTCAGACTTGAAGCTATAGGCAACTGCAGCCCATACAGGAATTGGGGCATGGCCAGATTGAAAGGTAGGGCGGAGGAGCTTTGTTGAAAGACTTGGTTGATTTAACTGGCTCTGCTGAATCTGAACATAAATTCTTGCAGAGTGTGGGTCAAAGATATAGGTTGTTTTATCATGAAAAATCACCTGTTACCACCATTCTCTCTCTTGCTGAAAATGTGAGTGTGCAAAGTGAAGCCCCTTAGGAGGGGAGGTGGACTGGAGCCAGGGCATTTTTCTTGTTTGAAGAAGGATGAATGAGTTATCAGTTGTATCTACAACTCTTTTAACTGGTATATAGCTGACAGGAAATTGAGTAGTGAGCTCCCACAGTGGCATTTGGGGATTGTCTTCGATGAGTTACTCTATTTGTAACTAAGCATGCTGTGCCATAGGTGTGTGTCCAGAACGATAAGCATTACCAACGCTCAAGTATCTGCTCATCTTTGCTCGTTTAACAATATTGTGAACTTGTGATTAGGAGCGACCAGTCAGATCAGCTAGTTGCTGGTACCCACAGTCTGGATGAAAGTGATGAAGGATAGAAATCACTAGGTTCTGCTTCAAGCAATCGCCTTTCTGCTTCTTGCACAGCTTATATGATGAGACGATTGGTGGTAGTGGTTTTTGTTATAGTAAAGCAAGTGTACGATAAAATTTTACCGAGGTGCCAAGACTTCTGTGACACAACTGTACTATACAAGTGGTGTGAAAAATGTGAGTCGGCATAGGCCTTGGCATGGCATGAAAAACACTGTTAGTATTATGAAAATATAAACTTTTACAATTACAAACAATTCAATTTACCAATAAAGTGAATAAATAAAATAAGGAAAATAGAAGAAAGGGCTACTATCTAGAATGGTCTCCATATCGTCCTTTAACTTTAAGAACTCAAACAAGTATAGAGTCGATGTGTCTATCTACCTTGACCTGCTTAATTTTCTCCTACTCTTCTTGGGCAGCCTGAATTGGCCTATTTAGTCCTTTGAGGCCTAGCCAAGTAGTGCAAAAGGGAATCTTAAGTCTTCGATTCAAAGTACCCCAGATATTCTCGATAGGGTTATGGTCAGGGCAGTATCCTGGCCAGTTGAAATAGACAATATGTAACGATCCTTTCCTCAGGGCAATACTTGCAGCAGGTAACAACTTCCTTATTCTCGTACACTATTTGATAGCTGAACCCACTTGCTCCTATCGTATAGTCGAGAACTCTCTAAGAGACACTTCTCTTTTATTCGCCGGGAATCGTGATAGTAAAGATAACTTGAATTGATAGTAT
>QOVD01000225.1:0-27229 GCA_003521225.1 Tuber microsphaerosporum | reverse complement strand
CGCTTCCCACCTATTCGGGTCAAACACGCAATCCGATAAGACCTGATAATACATCGGCGCTTCCGGCAGCCGTAGTGACTGGGATCGAGGTGATACTCGGATCTTTGTAGTCACCTGAATCGCAAAGTATTGTATCGCACAGGTCTTGAGCCCTATTGGAGACAGCGGCCCCCAAGTTGGGGGCCGAGAGTCGAATGTGGAAACTTCCACATCCCCCTTTTGAGCAAGCCATTCCGTCGGTTTGGCGCGTTGCGGAGATAAGTGGGAAAGGGAAACATCTGGCGATTTGGCATCGGTGGATCAGGAGGTTGATGTTTGGACGGAAATTGTAAATTAAGCCCATGTAGTAGGTAATTTAAGTTGACAAAGAGTAAGCTATGGAAAGCAGGAAGGTGGGCTTGTTTGTACCTATCGACAAAGGGTAGGATAACACGGTGATGACTATTGGTGCCAAATTACGGTAACAGCGAACCCACACCAGCTCCATTAGTAAACCCCAAAAAAATCTCACAAATGAACTCTGCACCCGTCATCCATCGATTCTAAGGCATCATGGCGTAATAATTTGGATATAGCATCGCATCCCATTCCGAAAATCACCTAACACTCCATTATCACCGTAGAAGCCCTTTTAGAATACACCATCAACACTTCCGTTCTCCTTATTCCCCTTGACTCAAGCTAAATCTCAAGATTAATAGCCTTGCCAAACTTCGCATAAAGCTCAACTTTAAGACCGCTCATAATCCCTTCATTAGCCTCCATCTTCTCTACAATCTCCTCGACCTCCTTTCCGACCTCCTCCTTGTTTGCCTCGAGCAATTGCATGACCTCCTCGAGCGGAAGATGAAGGAACGAGTCGCCAATTTTGTACCTAGCGTAACTAGAATCAGTCCTGAAGATCGCTGATGTGGTAAAAGAGGGAGGGGGTGAGAAAACGGTATTAAATCATCCTCATCCGCAAGCTCTAGTTCGGTAGATACGTCTTCAATGTACTCCTTTTCTTGCTATCCTCGGGAAAATCAACCGGTCAGCTAACTTTTTTCACATTCTGCCAAGCGAAAACTTCAGAAACGGATGTGGGGAAAGTACGCTCTTCTTCTCAAGCTCGTCTTTCAAAAGCATCTGCTTCTGGTGTAGTGTCGAGAACTTATTAATGCGATCTTGGTCCTCCCGGGTTACCGCCACTTCGGTGGTGGATTCATCCTCACGAGAGAGCTTTTCATCGAATTAGCTACCATGGCCCTTTTTGTTCGAGCAGCCGTTGTGGAAAGAAGAAGGTTCACCATTCGTCGATTCATGATTGCAGTGGTGATGAGTGAGTGGAGATTTATTCCGTCCTTTGAATAAACTCAGAGAATAAATATTCTTTCAGCGGGGCTTGCGAATTTGATAAGGTGGGATGAAGTACAGTACCGGTACGCACAGACATTCTCCCGCAGAGCCGCAACGGCCGTTGCCAAACAAATCACTCTCCCCCACAGCCGGCAGCCACCCGACGAATACTGCCGGTAATAGAATACAATTAAGGATTAGATAGATCCAATATAAGCCTCCGGCCATTACCCCACCCCCCTCCATTGCTTCAAGTGCTACAGAATACCGGTATGTACCAAATATAAGATATAACACCCACAAACAGAAAAGTCTATCCAACAGAAAGTAAAACGCCAGTCATCCTATTATACAATCGGTGGAATTTTCCCCCGATTCCTTGATATCGTTTTTCTTTTTCTTTTTGAATTGCCTCCCACCACCGACCGCCTACTCCGACTTGACAGGCCCGCTGGGTCCATAGATGAGCTCTGTTCCAAAAACTTTGTCCCAGATCTTACTAGTAACCCCAAAGCCCTTTTGATAATCTGCGAAATGATGCTGTAGGTGGTACTTCTTGAGTTCACGGTAGTATGATGGAAGTCTATTCCTAATATCAGCACGGTGGAATGCAACCCATTAAAGGCTAGAAGAGGGAAACGCACGATTTATGATGCAGGAAGTAATGGGTAAGGTCGTAACAGACGTAGCCAAAGATACCGCCGCAGAATACGTTGGTACCGACATACCAGTTGAACGCGAAGAGTGTATGAGCCAAATGCCAGAAAGGTGTAGCAAGAGCCAAGAAGAGTGTTGGTGGCATGACAAGACGAAGCTTGTCCATGGGAAGGTAGTGATGAATTCCATGAAGAAGAAAGTGCATCGTAATCGCTACACGATTGTCCGGCATTTTCCTAGATCTCGTAAGCAAAAACACTTACAGGAGCTTTGGGAGAGTGCAAACATACTCATCAATATGGAACAAACACCTATGCAACATATACTCGACTAAGGTCCAAAGAAAAAGACCAAACCCAAATAAACCAGCTACAGTCCAACTATTCGGCAATCCCTTGCTGGCTTCGTACGTCCCATAGGCAATACACGGGAGCCAAATAGTCGGAACAACATACCACGGCGTCTTACTCAGCGGCTCCAGAAAGTTTCCGAACAACGGAGCTGACTCTCCGCCCTTGTAATGTCGAGGCCGATGAACTTGTTGAAGATAGAACTCCTTACTGAATCCTCCATTCCATACCTGCATAAACAAAGGCCGATTGAGGTCAAGGAACTTGTGTACCGTAAAGTCTGCCGCGATGTCGGTCGGGATCGAGAGTTCTTCCTCTGAAGACATTCCGGTCAATGAGCTCGTGGTGGCGGGTGTGCCAGGTGGGGATGGCGGCCGTGAACCCTCCAGAAAGCCAATGAGGTAGTCATCGAGAATTTCGTACGCAGATTCCGAATGTGTGTGGGAGATCTCGTCAACGAGAATCTTTGCGATGTCCTTCCCGGCATAGCTGCGAAACCCCCGCGTCAGAATACCAATAGCTATCCGTAAGATAGGAAACTTACTCGAGAATCAAATCTTCACCGCCAGGATGATCTCCCAGAAACGGCGTGATGTCGTACACTTTGCTGCCGATAGTCACATAGCATGAAGAAGCAGATTTGTGCCTCTCAAGCTCGGCAGCGGAGATAGAAGGGAGCGATTTCGATGTCGACATCTTTAATTTTTATCCACTTTTCTGCGTTCGGTCCAGAAACGAGAAAGGAGTAAAAAAAAGAGGGATGCTGTGTTCAAGTAAGGGGGAAAGTAATTATCGAACTGTGGCGGTGCTATGTAGCGCGGCGGAAAAAAGCCACACCAGTTAGTCTTGGCTGCACACCGTTCCGCGTCGGATCTGATGGGACAAGCCTTTTGACAGAAAACGGTCCCAGAGGTTCCATAGGGCCAGAAACGGTAGTTTGACTGCCGGTAGTTCCTCTACCACTGCCTGTAGGAGTGCGGGAACTCGCGAATTCTCTTAGGAGTTGGGAGAGTCAGTTTGGCTCATCTATGTCACAGTAGCTCACTCGATAAAATCTGGGACAATCAAGGCGGCCGAGGAGCGCTCAAGACAGGGTTGGGTATGAGCCTGTTTCTCCAATTTCCCGAAGTATCTTTATGGACATTTATAAACTACCCTCAATACAAACAAAAATGGCTGAAGGATGTTTGGTGGTTGTGTAAGGGTGCTTCTGATTTGTACTAGAACTCCATACAAAAGATACATTTGGATTATGCCGGCTATAAGTTATATCTGCAATAACTTTTGACCAATGCAAGTGAATAGCACAAAAAGGTTATAATCAAATTTCATAGAAAGTTCCCACTATCAGCAGGAATTATCCCTCTTGTTTACTCCAAACCATGTTCGTTTGGTCCACGAAGTGGGATACTTCCAGTGTAAAATCGGGAGGGTGCCAAGATCTTCTGCCCTCCAGTTATTCAAATCAATCTCCTATCATGGAGATGGCCTTGCCCTATGGCTGCCAATGGGGAGCAGCAATCGAAACCTGAACACAGATACAAATCCACAGAGCTCCCCGCTTAGGATCGCAAATGCTTATCCTCCCAGCCCTACAACGGGCCATCACGCCTAAAATGGGGTATCGTAGCACAAACCATCTCTGACTATCTTTGCAGAATCAATGATTCTTCAGAAGATCTAATCAGATCAACAATGTCGTTGCCGCCAAGACATCTGCCCGTTGTCAATACAAACAAACCCAACTCCAACCACCAAGCTCTGCACAGGACATATCTCACGATCCACCATCACAGTCTATCACCAACCTCCTCACTGAACCACCCAAAGCCGAAAAACAATGGGAATAGTTGGGTATGATCCACTCTCCAATTAAACAATCTGGGATTAAAATGCGGCTAACAAATTTTTTCATAGATTGTATCAAGAACTCGGCCCCGGCCCACGGGTCTCCCTCGCGAAACTCTCCGCCGACCACTACATCAGTACTGGCCGTCGCCTTCGCCTCGCGGTCGACGCTTCAATATGGGCGTTTCAAGTGCAGGCAGGAAAAGGCATTTTCCATCTCTTCCCGTCATTCTTCCATCTTGAAACCGAAGGGGAAAAAATGAACAAGAATCACTGACATAAAGACAGGCGGAAACAATCCTGCGTTACGAACCCTCTACTACCGCCTGATCCGCCTCCTCCACCTAAACATAACCCCCCTGTTCATCTTCGACGGCCCGAACCGACCCGTCTTCAAGCGGAACCACAAGACTAACACAGTCATGACTCCAACCCTAACCCGATCCACAAAAGCCTTGCTAAAGCTCTTCGGCTTCCCATACCATGAAGCCCCCGGGGAGGCAGAAGCCGAATGCGCAAATCTGCAAACGCACGGAATAGTCGACGCAGTACTATCCGAGGACGTAGACACCCTGATGTTTGGTTGTGAGATCACCTTCAGGAATTGGTCTGGGGAGAGCGGGAAGAGTAAGACTCCGACGCACGTTAGTGTTTACGAGAGGGAAAGTGTTGAGGCTGTGAGCGGGCTGACACCTGAGGGCATGGTACTTATTGCACTGATGCGTGGAGGGGATTACTCGCCTGAGGGGGTCCCGAGATGTGGGATTAAGATTGCCGCAGACGCAGCGAGGGCGGGATTTGGGGAGCTCCTGTGCGCGCTGGATGTACAGGATAAGGAGGGGTTGGCGGCGTGGAGGAGGAGGTTACAGAGGGAGTTGGAGACAAACGAGAGTGGGTACTTTAAGAGGAAGAATAAGACTGTGAGGATTCCGGAGGGATTTCCGGATATAACTATACTCGAACACTACAAGAAACCGGTTGTCTCAAGCAAGGAGAAGGTGGAAAGACTGCGGAATAGCATCTGCTGGAGTGGGGAGATCAATTTCTCAGGGCTGAGAGAATCTGCCCGATGGGCATTTGAATGGCGTGGGAAGATCGGCGCCGCAAAGTTCATCCGCTGCCTGGCTCCCGCAGTTATGTCTTGGAATCTCTGCGCATCCACGGAGGGCATTCGGGAACTGGTCTCCGGCTTCCACGGCCGACGAGAGCACTTTTCTACAGGGGAATGTAGGGAGCTGCGAATCTCATTCGTTCCAGGCAACGTCGTCAAAGTCAACATGGATGCCGAAGCCGACGACGACGTAGAAGTTCAGCCCGACGACGACGATGAATTCGCCCAAGACGGCGAAGATGGCTCTCGTAAAGCAAGAGATTACGACCCATACACCCTGGAGCGAATGTGGGTACTAGAAGTATTCGCCCGCCAGGGCGTCCCAGAAATGGTGGAAGAATATGAGAACCCAAAACCAAAAGCCAAAAAGACAGCCGCAGCCACCACCAAGAAGTCCCGCTCGGCAAGGTCCAAAGACAAGTCGGTAGAAGCCATACAAACCACGCTGGAATACCTCACGATATCCAAACCCGGCAAACAGCAACCAACCCCATCCATACACCCCCAAGAGCCCCGCTCTTCCTCCACAAGACGCACCCATCGAGAAGTCTCAGTAGGCCTCTCATCACTAACCTCCCACCTCTCAGCCCTTCAAATCCTCGAAGACGGCGCATTCACACATCCCGCGCCGTCACCTACTCCCGCGCCAACATCTAAACGGAACCCCTGCAGACAACCACTAACTTCCAACCCCTCAACTCAAAACCACCACCCACCCCCAAGCGAGCGGGAGACTAGCCAAGAGCAAGAAAACATCTGGACCGCTCCTGCTTGGCCGTGCGAAACAATTGGGTTATCGCCCCCGCGGGGACGGGGACACCCTGCGCTGGGTGCCTACGGAGCAGTGGTGTCTCCGCTGGCTGTTTCTCCCGCGGTGACAGCGCCGGCACCAGAGGAGGAGAGGATCACGGTTTCTATCCCCTCATCGCCGGAAGTCGAAACTGTTCGTCGAAGGAGGGTGGACCAACGTCGCGGCTCTACGGACAAGAAAAAGAATACTAGTAGGGGGAAGACGCCAGTGTGTATTTTGGATATTAGTGATTCGGAGAGTGAGGGTGAGGCACCTGATCGGAGGGCCTCTCCCCTGTTATCGCTATCGGGGGGTAGGAATGGGAGGAAGGCCGTCGCGAGTGGTAGGACGAACAAAAAAGCTGTGCTGAGGACTAGCGTTGAGGGGTCTTGGAAATTTGCCGACGGCGAGACCTTGGCCAGTGGTGGAGGTGGGTGGGTGGATGTTGAGGTTATGGATCTGACAGGGACTTGAGTGAATGAACGAACGAATGAATGAAGAATGTGAAGACGCACACATATTGTGTCACTCGATGTTGGTCTCATGCGAGTTTTATTTGTCTGTCACGAATTAGTCTAATGTTAACTCACCTACCGCCATAGCGAGTTCGGAGCTTGGAGTTTTTTATTTATAGTTTTTTCGTCGGTTTAGTTGGTTTTTATCGTACTTTATGTACCAACGTCCACCTGTAGCGCAGTATGCAGTATAACTTAGTGTGGGAATGTACGATATAGTGCCAACTTATTTTACCTCGATGGTGCCTCGCTCCCTACGCTAGTATAAGCAGTTTACCTGCGGGATGACTCTATGTTGGAGAATTGCTGTTTGTTGACCTTCGCTTCAGAGGCGCTCATACATCTAGATCTAACAGCACTCAAGATGTATTTCTGTGTCTGTGTCTGTCGAGATTTTGTTATATATGCATTTGGCCAGCGCATAGAGGGTGTGAGTTATATCGTAATTCAAAGTGAAGTCTTGTTTATCGATCTATCCATCGCTTGTTTCTCGTGATGAGGAGATATGCTAGGAGGACAAACAAGACTCGACGATGATCTCGGAATACTATACTTTAGTATCCAATGCAAGCCATCATTCCACTGGCCTAACATGCTTTACTTCAACTACCGTACCATAGGATCCAACGATCTCTAAAGAGACCAGTTGGCATAATTACCTTGACTTTAACGCTCACTCTGGCATCTTTCAGTGGGTGTCGTGTTGTGCCGTGTTCTGAGTTGTCTAAGTAATTACGTCGCGCCATCCATCTTAACTCTTTAGACTTGTACACGAGAATATACCACTTCGGTTTGCCCCCTAGTAGTACTCGCCCCAGTCATTGACTCCTAAGGGAGTAAAGCTGCGCCCAGTACTTACAGAGCTCGTGATTCTTACGAGCTATCATGCAACATCACTCGTCAATCTCTACCTTTGCCCTATTGGAGTCCGTTCCTACTGGTTCACTGAGTGATAGATTCAGAAGTGTAATGCTTAAGTTAACTTAGTCAGTAGGGTACACTTTTGGTAACCAGAAACTCTGGCGATATTTCGACATTGTAACATGGGAAGGTCATCGCTAAGTCACTGCATCCTTAGTTGTTTATACACCCCCAGTATTCGCTACCTATTTCGTCCCTCCATTTCATAACTTTGGAATAACCTCATCCCATAACACCGTGCCACACCCCACCCACCACAGCTTACCCCGCCCCCCGTCTTGACTGAAGAATTTCCCTGAAAAGCGAACTTGGAAGCGCTCTGCCATGATGTATCATGTTATTGAATATCTAGTCCCATGTTACTCATGTCTCCTCCCTATCTTCGGAACGCCGGCTACTAGGCCATCGTCGGGGTCTCCTAGAATTCCCGCTCTAAGAGGCATCCTATACCGCTAGAACTGACATAGGTGCGCGGCACACATAAATAGAGAGATAGACAGATAGATTAATAAACTTACCTAATAGTTTGCATGAATAAGATAAATGGATGAATACACATATACTAAGCTTACAGTGTTGGCCAAGTCTAGCACAGTTATACAGGGCTGACCCATACACTGCTCTGGTAGCGTATTCGGCGGAACATCAGAACCAGGAGGCTGAGAGTGGGCGTTGTTATAGTTTCGAATAGTAGCCTAGAAAACCCGGGTAGAACTAGGAAGGGAGAAAAGGAAAGATAAGAAAAATTCCCCCCTCATTCTGGGCGCACGCACTCACTCACCAGTTTGTATGATAACTTACTCTCGTAATAACCTCTATAAATATCTGTTGCTGCCCAGTCTCCGAATGAACCGTGTAAAAATGGGAGTTCGAGGAACTTGTAGTCATCTAGAGGATAGGGCAGCATGATGTGGTATGATACAAACTAACGTATGCCTTGCGTATATTATAGTACCATTAGAAAACACAAAGGCGCTGGTAGATGTACTATATAGTACTTTCTACGCGCACTATGGAAGCTGTAATCCCTCTGACCACTATCAATGCACACTCGTATCATACACTCTCACTCGCCGCTAAAGCCTACCGTAAAGGGGTGTTTGGCACGCCGTGATTTGAGGTATCATAGCCGCGATCCGAAACCATGATTTGAAATCACGATTTACAAACAGTTCTCTGCTGAAGGTGATTGCAATTTTGAATTTTCCAAATCACGATTTGGAGCTAACTCTATGAGAAGACAATGAATATTTTATATGATAGTTTGGGCCTAAATCATGATTTGAGATATGATAGCGAAGAGCTCAAATCACGGCGTCCCAAACACCCCCTAACCTTGTCCAGCATCCCCCTGCGCTCGGCTTAAACCCTATCTTTCAAACGCGGGACATGGCAACACATAACCTCTCCAAAGGAAACCCGTCCCGCTTAACTTGCCTTACTAGTTTTAAGTGTCCAATAGCTCACTTTCACAAGAATTTATTTTATTTTATTTTAATGATTGCTTAAAGGCACAATATCCACATACAACCACTAGCCACAACCTGGAAACCGAAAGCAAATACATTCCAACCCTATCCAATGCCCTCTAATCCTACAGTACAGCCCCTCATGTCCAGAGCCAGCCGCACAATCCCTTCCCGAAAATTAAGAAAGGCAGACAGAAGGGGAAAACCGCTATCATACCTATTGACACCAACAAAGGAAAAGGCTGTAATAACTGGAAGTCCCAATTCTCATCAATCCTGAGTCTTACGGTGGGTAACCCTTATTCTTGTTTTAAGGACTAAGAACCCTTTTGTAAAAATAGTGGTAAAGGCATAGCCTGGGCGGCGGGCGGGCATCCAGAAGGAGGCCATGTGCCCAACTGGTTAGACAGATAGGTGTAGCCAGAGATAGTGCTATACCTATCATACATTCTGGGAGTTCCAGCTGATTGGAACAATCCATAGGCGTGGCTCCGTACCTATTGAAGGAGTGTGAAGGGTCAAATGAGAAGGCCCAAATGAGCAAGAAGAGTCAAGCAAGCAAGCGGGAGCTACGGACTGTTTATTCTTTGCTCCCCACAGCTATATCGGCACGGATACAACTAAGGAAGGTGGATAGCTGAGCCAGTATTGTGCCAGCAGAGTAACTTTATATCTCATCATGAGGTCCCTTCCACAAGCCTATGAAGCCCCAAGTTTCGTCTCGTAGTGTAGGATCATAAGAGCTGGTCCGTGTTTCACCCCACAAGTAATCCTCCCATTCATCAAGGTGAAAAGCGGGGTGGGAAAATCGATCAGAAGGAGCTTGACTTTCACAAGTATTTGCAGGGTGCTCAAATATACATTTATGGAAGGTCCTGTAGGAAGTACTGTCTCCCTTCTAGTCCACTATAACGGCACAGTGAGTGCGCCAACATGCTGGGGTGGGAAAGAAGAGGGAAAAAAAAAACAATAATCCTGTCTCTCCGCGGTGTGTTAAGGTAACGGCAGTACCATGCTGGTATGTAGTTCCATGCTTGTACCAGCCCCTCGGCAATTGGAATGATCCATGTCTTCATTTCGGCGGTGCCAAGAGTAGATCGAGTACCGTGTGCACGTGAGAGTCCTTTTGAGTAGTAGGTTAACAGGAAATACTTACAAATCCGACTGTTGCACATAAGTTACCGGCCTGGTCTGATGATTAACTTCTCATACAGTATCTGTTTTACATGCCTCCCATAGCTGTTGCCCATACAATTGGTATTAAAACGTACTCGAGTACATACACAGTCTCTCAAGTGCCGACGCAACACGACAGACAAGAAAGAAAGAAAAAAAGAGATAAAGTAGCACAATATATACAATTTCTCCCCAACGGGCACACCGCCTTCACAGGGGAACAATCGCTTTTCCCATGCCAGTACCTCCCCTCGCACCATTCACCGATCCATCCTCAATTGCGACCCCATTTGCCGCTTTCCACTCCGGGGCCCCGTTCGCTTTCGCAGTACCAGGCTGCCAAATCATCATCGGCGCAGTAAGCTGCTCGAACCCCTCCTTGGACCCCTCGAAAGGTACCCACACATCAACCATCTTGAAGCCTAATCTTTCGTAGAGGCCCTTGCCAGCGGGGCTCGACTCGAGGGAGCATATCACGCCCTCCTTCGCGCCGTTTTTCATGCCCCAGCTAACAAGCAGGCTACCGACGCCCCGCTTGCGCCATGAGGGACCCACGGCCAGGAGGTTCAAATGCCAGCGGATGTGGCGGCCTTCCTGAGACCATGTCCCCACCTCGGCTCGCTCTATCGCCTTGCCTAAGCATGCTAGGGCGGCGGGATCTTCCGAGCGGGATTTAGGGGATAGGAAGGCAGTGATTTTATCTTCGATGGTGAGGAGTTTGAACTCGATTCCTGGACTTCCTCGTTAGTTTCTACTATGAGGAAGGAGGGAAGCACTGGGCTAGCTTATGGTGGGTAGGGTAGGATAGCTTTTTTCTTCTTCTTCTCAGAATAGTAATCATACGTTTTAGTATACCGCCTTCATCCCTCCAGCGATCTGCCGCTGGATCGTCGCCTTCCCGCACCCAGACTGCAAATCCCGCTATATCCTTCGATTCTTCGTCTACCGCGAGAATTACTCTCGCCTCCAGTTTTAAAAAAATTCTCCGTACTCGCTGGATCCAGCCTG
Source organism: Tuber microsphaerosporum (assembly GCA_003521225.1). NCBI lineage: Eukaryota > Fungi > Ascomycota > Pezizomycetes > Pezizales > Tuberaceae > Tuber > Tuber microsphaerosporum. The sequence continues at coordinate 16,049 of QOVD01000225.1, read as the reverse complement.
CCTCGTAATCTTCGTAATAGGCATGTCTTCTAGGCTCCACAATGGCGAATAAAGGATCGTCAATAAAAGCCCTCGCACCAACCTTGCCCACAGTTGGTATGTCCGATAATCTGGCTTCCCGGAGATACATCTTGTTAAAAACAATTGGGTCAGATGAGAGAGAGGAAATAATGAATGTTTTTTTATTTATTTTTCTTTCTTTCTTTCTTCCCCACTAAAGGAAGAAAGGCCAACAATGAGGGCAGAAAAAGGAATAAAGGGTTATTATATATTAATTCTGGGGAGAAGGTAAGAGCCCTGCCTATGATAGGGTTTGTCTACCCACCACCTGTTAGACCCTTAAAAAATATAACCTGATATTCCACCCTAGTTTTATCCCCGAGCCATGCCACGGACAGCGAATTACGTGTTACAAATCACAGTCGATAGCGAAAGAGTCACTTCTTCTCCGACCAGCTTCCCTTTTAGACAACTAGAAGCGCGCCAGAAGCTCGAAAAACTTCACCAAGCAGAATTCCCCGTATGGCCACAACGCAGAGCGCACGGTAGCGAGATCAGCCGTTTCCGAATTTGGTGATGACGATACCACGGCCCTTCTCTTTTGCCCAATCAGCAGGGCACTACACATTACCGCTTCCAATCATGGATGCTTCTCTTCCCCGCGGTATCGGGTTCGCCCCATTGTTGTGGGTACGGGAGGGGTGACCGCACTCTACAGCAGAGCGTAAGGCGGGCATGTAGTATAATATTCTTCGGTGTGGTGAGGGGTACAAGTCATGGCCTTTTCTCCCGGACGGTGGTGGGGCAATTTGGGGATATATCCGGAGGCTGTAATCATCTGGAAAAGAACGCATATGAGTGGAGGATTTATGGATTTCGCTTGCGTTAATCACTGTAGCGCACAGCTCCGCTTCGATAGTCCAATCCCATCACTGCCAGGAATAAGGAACGGGTTACAAGCAAAGGGTTGCAAGTATCGCCGAATCAATCGGCCCCACCTCGATGTTCGAATCGAACGAATACCGGTAGAACCTGATGTCGGATGTAAGCCTGCACACCATACCAACAACCAGGAGCACAGCGTGACCCCGATCAGTCCGCTTTCCAATGCTAGCGTTCCCTGGGAGCGCCTCAATCCTGCGATTTCATCGGCTCGGCACAAATGACCTAGTTCCAGCCCCCACTTCGTCCGAAGTTTCGCTGTATCTCAAATTAGGGACACCTAAGCTTAAGCTACAATAATATTATACAAGCGAATAAACCTCAATAAAAATAAGGTTATTCTCCACAACGTTGCGGTCTCGGCTCATCCCGCTTTGCCTGTCACATTTGATGCTCAACAATCCCGGTATGCCTCGCACTGTCCTACCTGGTTTTTGGCTTTCGAGTGATGGAAGATGAATTGATCTGCATGTAAATGGATCCATTTGAGGGGGCTGGAGCGCCGATGCAGGTATGCAGGTATCTGGAATCGAGTGCCAGTCTAGTTCAGAATTGGGAATGGGAAAGACGTCACTGAGAGTAAGCAGTTTTAGGCCGGGAGTGAAGAAATGGTTAACAGTATCGAGTTGAATGGACAAACTAGCTGCGACAGAAGTAGGAAATCGCTCTTTATATATATACATTCTAATGCTTACGCGGACTAGCTTACCCAGACTACCACATCATCTGTGGTAACGCACTTTATTATTATCGTCACGGCCAACCACTATTGATGTCGTGACCTCATACGAACACCGCTCATCCGCAGTTGACAGATACAGATTAGCGAGTATGGGTAAATATCTCTTATTGGTTGTTTGGTTCCGCCAGCGATTTTTGTTAATCCTTGTTTCCGGGGTTCAAAAAAGAGCATATGCGAGTATAGTGACAAGCATACAACACTTTGCTTGCGTGGGATATCAGCACGATAATGCAGCGCGGTGTGGAAGAAGCAAAAAAATATAACGTTAAGAACAGGATTCGAACCTGTGTGGGGTAACCCATTTGCTATTGTGAATTCATATTCAAAGCAAATTCCTTAACCGCTCGGACATCCTAACATATGTGTCGACATAAATTTGTTGTCCCTAGGCTCAATAATACCATGAGGCCTATAGCAGGTCGTGCCCCCAGCGGGGCCGACGATACCCTCTAACCTTGAGTAGAGTAGTAGCATGGTCGTATAGCTGTATTATACGGCGACCTCGTTCCCAACACACGATGAAAGCAGAGATGAATAAAAATAATGGAGAGTTTTTTTTTTATAATTTTTTCTAAAAAGGAGAAGAGCTTCAGGAGAATCGGGCATTTTTTTCCTCACAATCTCCGTAGTTTGTATAGAGTGAGGAGTTGCGGATAACGGCCTCGTGTCCAGAAGGGTTATAGAACCACGTCGTGAGCCATGCACTTTATGTAGACAGAACCAATCTATTTTTCGGGTCAGTGCCGAATAAAGTCTAGAATTGGCATGAGGTAGGGTAAGATGCTCGAGCATGATAAGGTACCGGCGGCGTAGGGTAGCAGTAACGGCATTGGGACGCAAATGATGCACCGTCATAGGTGTATTTATTCCTTCACATTCATGAACTAAGATGCCAGCTCAGCATCGCTCACACCTTTGCGTTTCGGGGCATGAGGAATGATCAGCGAATTACCAGTTCGAGTGATATTTCATGACCAGCATGTTCATTATCATTCCTCCGTGAGCAGAGAGGGATGCATGGATTAAACCTTATTTCGTTCTGCCAACATGCCAGCTAAACGAAGCTATCAATGGATGGATGGATGGATGGATGACAATCCGTCGGTTTCGCATAGGATCCAATGCATGGGCATTGTTGTTGGTGAGGTACGGTACTGTGTGTGATATGAGACATTCCGGCGGCGTGAAAAAGCGTGGCCACTCCTTGAGCACCAGCATTTGGCATTCGGTCTCAAGCTATATTTGAACGGACCAATGATGCGTGGCATCAGGTAGCGGCGCAGTCACTTCTCCACAGGAATGGGTGGGAAAGGCGTTTCGGGCACACCCACCATGGCGTCAACCCCTTTTTCTTGAGACACAATCTGAACTCACAAGCTTTTTCAAGGGAACAGGGTTATTTTTAAAATGAACACTGTACGAGTACTGTATGACGCTCCGCATGTCAGTCCCGGTCCTCGAGTATGGTACTGAGTACGGCACTGTAAGTATGGGTGAGCACAAGGACAAGGATGACCGACACGAGGAAGCGAGCATATCAACCGCACTGTGTGTCTTTCTGCCGGGTATATCGCCTGCAAGGCTAGATTTTAGATTAACCAAGATTACCGGTATTGCCGTGGTTTAAAAGTGCGTGGAAGCAGGGCGGGAGGCGATGGGTTAATCCTAGGGCAGAAACTGGGTTGGGAGCAATTTATGATGGAGACCGGATTTGGTGGAATGGGGAAAGGTTTGAATAGCATGTTTGAGCCGCCTTGTTTCTTTCTTACTGTACATGAATCATGTCGCAGGGCAGGTTACCGGTACAGTAACCATTGGAAAGGGGGGGAGCCAACTTGAGGGCGAAACCTGGGCGGAAAGGGACGGGCAGTTATAATAGTGAAGAGGCGGTAGGATGAAGAGTTTACTGATTTTCTTTCTCCTGTTTGCTAAATATAGTCTATAGTCCAGCAAAGTGTCGTTTTGGGTATGAAGCCTTTCTTGTTCACACTTCAGGCACCACGATTTGCGGGAGGGAAAGAGGGAAAGAGGGAAAGAGAGAAAGAGAGAGAGGGAAAGAAAGAGAGAAATTTGAAGGGTGTGTGTGTGTGTGTGTGTGGTGGAGTGAAGCCATACTATAGCTTTTCTTCTTCTTTCCTTGGTCATGCCGGGCGGGCGGGCTACATACCGTGCATGCGTTTTTGACGTTAACCAAGTGCAAGTCATTCAATACCCTCTGCATCACCACCACTCGTTCCCCTGACTTGTCCAACTAAAGCCTCGATGACTTTGTGTCTCTGGTAGACGATCGAAGGAAGAAGAGGGAAATCAATACACTTGCACGACGGGCACATACAACTTCAAGTGCAAGTATACCGGTATTTCCCCCTTTCCTTGATCCCTTCTCCGAGAGTCACGGTAAATTTCACCGACCGGAAAACCTTTTTGTTTTTGTTTTTGTTTGCCTATTCATGGGATAAAGCTACTTGTATTCACCAATTTGACCCCTTTACCGGCAACCCAACATTGTTTGTCTTGTCGACTTTCGTTTTCCCCCCTTAACCCTTTCTTCACCTCATTCGCGACTGGACTGGTCAACGTTTGCGGACTCCGTCACTATTACCGCAACCCTTCGGTACGCGCGCTGCATTCCAGGTTTCTTTTTCATTTTTCATTTTTTTTCATTTCTTTTCTTTTTCATCTTTGACCTGCGGAGGCACCATTCTTTTATCCTTATTTTCGTCTCCCCTCCGCAAGAAGCTATTCCTAAACTGAGCCACCCCCATAACCGGTGCACGGGTCAAACCCCCGCTCCGACGCCGACCTTCCATCCTTTTGCTCTTCTGCTCTTTCTCTCTTTTCTTTCTTCACTCAACCATATCTGATTGTTGGTCAGCAACCCGGAAAACAAAAAGTCAAAATGCGTATGCGGCCGGCTACCCCACTCAGTATCTTGCTGTTCGCGGCTTTTGTGCTGTTACTGCTGAGTGTGTTGAGCACTCCTGTCATTACATCAATTCACTTGGCCTCTTATAAGGATATTGCATTTGGTGTCTTTGGCTTTTGCGATGCGAGAGCGTGTAGCGGCGTCAGGATTGGCTATGATATGAGTACGTTTTTACCCTGGAGGGGTTGAAGGCGAGGGAGGCGGAGATAGCAAGCGCAGGATCATGAAGATGCGTGGTTCCGGTTTTGTAGTTTGGCGACATTGTTGATTTGGCCGCACGAACACCAATTGAGCGCTGTGGTTCTGTCTCTGTCTCTTTCCTCCTCACCTCTCGACTATGCATTTGAGTTATTGGAATTTGTCTGAGCGGCTAACTAACTTTATCTCGTCGCAGGCTCACTCTCGCCTGCCAATTCCGACTTCTCGCTGCCATCCAATGCACGCAACTCATTATCAAACTTGCTGATCGTTCACCCTATCGCTGCGCTTTTCACTCTAATATTACTGGTCCTCGCAGTCATATCCCACCTTCATTCGCCCGCGCACTCGCCTCGTTACTTGCTGGCACTTCTCATACTTGCGTTACCAACCTTCTTGCTTTCGCTCCTGGCTTTCTTGGTTGATATATTGATCTTCCTTCCGCACGTGCAATGGGGTGGTTGGATAGTTTTGGGTGCGACTATTCTGATTGCGATAGCGGGAGTAGTGATGTGTGGAATGCGTAGGACAGTTGTGTCGAAGAAAGCGAGAAGAAAGAGGATAGAAGATAACGCGGCTATGAACGGCCAAGAATTCTACGCATCACAAGCCCTTTCTCGAGAACGTACTCCTGCCCCTACCCAACCCGACAAACTCCCCGAATATGCAACGTTCGAGGTGAACAAGACGACACCAGGCGAGCCAGAGGGTGAGAGAATCCCGCTTAATCCTAGATCTAGAACTGTTTCACCGCCCATACCAGGCGCTGGATCGGATGGGTCGTTCACAAGGAGCAATACCTTGACAAGGGAGCCGAGCGACAGAAGTGTGGGATATGGTCCAACACCTAGAGGTGCTGGACCGTTGTCTAGACCCATGCCTCCAGGGCAGGTAAGGAATCAGTACTCAAACGGAGCATTACAAACAGGGGCTAGCGGAAGCCCAGGGCCGTATGGAGTTCCGCCTCCACAGAGAGGCGGGTATGATAGGGGGTATGGGGGAGATGTATATGCAGGGGGCCCGCCACTTGGTGGATTTAGGGGACCGACACCACCCGGGATGTACCCTCCTGCGGGAGGACTGGCTCCCCCGCCAAGAAGAGGTCCTTCGCCGGGTCAGTTTGGGCCCCGGCCACCTGCCAGCAATGCTTATGGTGGTGGAGGCCCGGGATACAGCATGAGTCCACCGCCGAATAATGGGATAATGGGGCCTCCTCCACAAGGGGGGATGCGTGGTGGCCAAGCTCCATACGGTGGAATGGGGGGACCGCCTCCAGGAGCGGTGATGACGGGTGCAAGAGGAGGACCTAGGCCTCTATCTGGGCCACAGCAATATGATTACCCCGAGGATGAGATTATTGATGAGAGGAGGGAGTTTGAAAAGACACTACCTATGGCTGCTGCGGTTGGAGTTGGAGGTGCAAGAGGAGATCAACGTGGAGGCGGACTGAGTGGGCCAGCGGAATTAGACACAGATGAACGTCCTTCAGGACCTCCCCACACTGGAAGACTGTCCGTGGTAAACGAAAACGGAAGGTCAACGCCACAAGACGAGTAACCCCCCATTTTTTTTTTTACCCCAGCCTATTGCCTCCTTACTAACAAACCCTACCTTACAGATACGTACCGCCCCGCCAGGCCTGGCAGCAACAGCATAGCAACACCCCTCCTCCACAATCTCGCTCCCCTCCGCCGGTAGAGCTCCCCGTGGGCCCATCCTCGAATTACCCCCCAACATCTCCAACCAACGCCTCAAGCTCCTCTTACTACGAAGATGTTGTCCCCGCCTTCGACACCAACCTTCCACATCCCCGCTCCCTAACACCAGGGTATCCCACATCTCCTTCTTCCTCTCCCCATAATCCTTCTTCCTTTCCACCACCCCCCCTCCCAATAGACCCCCATCGCAACCCCTCTAACCAAACACTCGAGGATCTGCAGGATGAGCAGAGGTCGCCCACCATGAGCCTTTCTAGCAACTTCACTAGCATTTCACAGAGGCCGCCCAATCCAAACTGGCAGCCACCTCCCCAGCAACAACAATATCAGCAAGGGAGACGAGGGTTGACGGCGAGTCAGGTGCTAGGTGGAAACCCGGACTTTGTGTTACCGGGGAATGGAAGGGGTGGACAGAGGAGTAGAGGTGGCGGGCCTGTCGGGATGGGAAGGTAGTCGGATTGTATAATGGTGGCAGTATATATATATTTGAGAGAGCCTTTTTTTCTACTAAGGTTAATTGGTCTATTCATTTAGTCCTTGCTTGCGGTTGCTTTTTTGTATTGCGAGGTGGTATTTGGGCTTTGTCTTTTTCTTCTTTGCTTCGATTCTTTGATCCGATTTTTTTTCCCCATCCCCACAGGAGATTTGGCGGATAAGGCGGGTCTAACGGGAGTATCATATCGCTGGGCTTTCCTTTTCTTTCGTCTCTCTGCCTTCATCTACTCATCACTCCTGACCGCCATATTCTCTTCGCGTAATTGTATTGACCAACATTACTCATTTTCCCCTATGATATCTGCCTGCCTACCTACCTTATGGTATTTCACCAGCAAAGGGAGAAAGAAAGGAAGGGAAAGAAAGGGTGGGCTGGAACCGGATATTATAAACACAAAATTCCAAACGTTTTACCGGGAGTCTTGTTTTTCTTTCTCTTTCTACTTTTGTTTAATCATTGCGGTCATTGAGGCGTTGGTGGTGGTTGGGATTGTGTCGGCTGCCGTCAGCGCCCATGCCGGTGTCCACCAAGACCTTAGCGCTGCCGGTATTGCTCGTTTGATTGTTTAGTCGTTGTGCCTTCGCCTAAGCTAAGTTTACGACACTTAGCTTAAGTGGATGGCTGCACTTAGGCCTTTATACATATGGTTGTGGATTTGGGCTACAGGTTATTCTTTTCTTGGCTTTCATAATCTTTGTGGGATTTTTTGTTCATTTTTGCTCCCGCTTTCTTTTTTTGCGTTATCATTTCGTTTCACATGGGCTTGGTATGTACTTTAGGAAAATTGGGTTTGCGGAGTGATGAATTGATGGATGGGTAACTTGGGCCCTATTTGGCGCGCCCTAATAAGTTATTTTAAGGAGTGCAATGTTAATACATTTCATTTGCAACAAAAACGTCGTAAAGCTCGGAAGAGCGCCGTTTTTTATGGCGTGCCAAACGGGGCTTCAGTTGGAAATGATGAACCCGCAGTATTAAGGGTATTACAGTAGACTACTAGGGCGCGAAATTTTCTTCCTTAGGTTTGGGACAGGATCTGTGAACGGGACTGGCTCCTGATATTCAAAGCTTGCGAATATCGTACGCCTCTCTATCCACGGAAGAGGGAGGGAAGGGAGTGCTGTGAAATCTGTGGAATTTTCGGTATATTTCCTATGTATATTTCATTACTCTGCCGTGCATTCTCATACTTTGTGTTTCGGTTCCACCTGTACATCGCTTACATTACTACAGCTGGGATATATATCATGGTATGATATTTTATTATTTATTTCAGGATAATATCTGAGGATTTTCATATGTATATTTCTTATCTGGTGTTCAGGATCATATCATTGTTTATGCATATTTTATGCAGCCTTCTTGGTCATATGATTTCATAATCTTTCCTAATATTCTGCTCACTGATCACAGAATTATTCATATTATTTAGGATTTCCTTAACAGGATTTCAGGGTCAAACTATGTTTGTACTTATGTTTCTTATATTTGTTTTCCTATATTTCTCCCACTTGTATGAGTTGCCATTTCTGTACATATATGGTAGCTACTTCCCATCTCATTTAGAGAATTAAGGATCAGAACTTCTACAAATCTGCTCAACATCTATCTCCCTTCTCACTTAGCATTATGATTGTCACAGCAACCCTCACACCTGTGTAGTATTATCCACATAGGATAGATTGTGCCTTTAGTGTTCACATTTTGAAGAAAATTGGCTGTCGAGTTTAGTTGTAAACTCCCCTAAGCTTGGGCATGGTGGAATAGATATTTGGATATTAGTCACTATTGAAGGAGATTGGGCACTTAACAAGAAAATGGCTATTACAAGGAACAGTGGGATTACTGCTGTGAGGCTAGTGTTGAGTAAGGAAATGGTAACTAAGGAGAAAAGGAAAAATAAATATTCGTATTCTTAATAAATATAATATCCATAGCAAAATACAGGAAGCATCTCTATCCAGTGTCTGTATTCCTACAGCAGTACAATTCTGTAGTATGTACAGTCACTTGGCAGAAGTGTTCGTGATGCTGCTGAGTCAGCTTCTCGGGTAACAACCATTGCAACTTCTGGCTCAACCTGAACAGTGAACAAAAAATTTCAATTGAGGTAAGAATATTCTAAAGATGCTGAAGAGTTCGAATCAAAATATGTCCTATAAAATATAGAAATAAAGAAACCTAATATAACAATCTAAAAATAATATATAAACAAGTACTCATTTACTATCAAAGACTCTCCAATTTTTCACACTTTGTGTCAGATATAGCTGGTCCCAGAGGGTACCAAGAGAGACCAACTTGAAGAGATGGCAAAATTGTCCTTATTTCTCACTAAATTGAGTATTTTAGAAAGAAGTATTTACAGTAAGAATGAGTCCTCAGAGAGCGGGCACAACCTTAATCCTATCCATTGTCCACCAGCCTGACACTAGAACAATCTAAGTGAATAACACATAAAATGAAATGTCCTATTACCATACTAGGTCCAAGGCTCCTAAAGAGAAGGAAGGACATAAATATACTAGTCTTGAGATTGATTGGTACTTTCTTTGCTGTACGATTCTGGTCACTATCATCAGCAAAAATTATGCTTTGCGCCTGGTGCGCCTGTTGCCTCCGATGCACCGGGCGCTGCCAACGCAAATCGACATTCTGGATGGGCCGTCCCGCACTCATTTCGTCCGGATGCAGACTCTTCCCTTCCGCCCGCGCCAGATGCAAACCTCCCTCATCAGGATGCGCCAGACGCCCTCAGACGCCTGTTGCCTTGCGCCCTACATCTTCCTTTTACCCTTTACATCTCCCTGATCCCGCTCACCCCTGACCTTTCTCCATCCGGCTCCCCCCCCTTTTTTTTCTCTTTTGCTGCGGATTCGTCCGCAGTCCGCTCCCCTTCCTGACGCCCCGGACACCCGCTCCCTGGCATCCTACACCTCCCCGATCCCTTTGGATTCCTGCTCATCCCCGGCCTTTCTCCATCCGGCTCCCCTCACATTTTTTCTCTTCTTGTTGCGGATTCGTCCGCAGTCCGCTCCCCTTCCCTACGCCCCAGACGCCCGCTGCCTGGCACTACATCTTCCCGATCACCTTGGATTCCTGCTCACCCCCGGCCTTTCTCCATCCGGCTCCCCTCCCTTTTTTTCTCTTTTTGTTGCGGATTCGTCCGCAGTCCGCTCCGCTTCCCTACGCCATCCAGCTTCCTCTATCTTCCCTTTACCCAATCCCGTGACAGCTACTTCTGATCTGCCCGACACATTCCGATCCTTAAGCCTGATCCGCCCGACGCCTTTAGTATATTTCACATTCTGCCTAGCGCCTTTGGTACTTTTCACCTTCCGCCCGACGCGTTTATCGGTGCCGCCAGATCTTCCGCTCTCTGTGAAGTGCCTTCCACCTACTCCTTGATAATATAGCTCTTTGTCCGGAGTCTCCCCATTGTATTACTGGCCACTAATACCTCTCTCCGCCCCTGGAAGTGTATATCATGTCCTCCTAGGGTATCTCGAACTTTGTTTTTCAGTCATTCTCCTCTGGGTTGGCCTGATTCATTCATATTCTTTCTCGGGTCACTACGCCCTCACCCTCTCCTAGTAATCCCGGACACATTCACATTTTGAATCCAGCATTTTATTATTTCTATTATCACTTATAAAACATAGCATACTGGGCGGGCCAGACCTGGGCCTACTAGTCCACCTGACCGCGTATGTCCTGACTGGCCGATGGATTATGTATGAATTGGGAGTATGCCTCTTCCGGATCCATCCCAAATTCAAGCCTTAATGCCTCCGGATTGTCTGAATATCCCGCTGTCCTCTCTACAGGGTTGTTGCGCTCCTTAGCAATTCTTTCCTCCAACGTCTGCCTGATATGCCTGATAATTCTAGTCTGGAATCCCCTACTTTTCTCCCAAGTGTCCAAAGTTTAAAAAGCCCTGTTACATTTCCATCCTGTTTAGCCTACCACTAGATTTCCTCAGCGGACTCCGGATGCCGGCGGCTTACCTTGCGAATTAGCACGTATGAAGTTAACCTCATTGGTAAAGACCCCAGTCTGCCAGTAGCGCAGCGCATGGCATAATATGGCCGTAGTCAGACACAGGAACGGGCCATTTATCTTTTTCAGAAACTCCGGATCTATTCTGCCTCTCCTTTTCTTACCGCTATAAAACTGTGCGAATATCAGATCCGGGATCTGAGGTGCGAGGAACCGAAGTTGAAAATCCTGTTTACTCCTTCAGGTTCACTGTAGACTGAAATCATCTGGAAAAACGAAGTAGAAAAAGTTACCTCATAACCATTAGGGCTACAATTAAAGCGATCCTCCTTCAGAAAATATTGCACCCTTCATGCACAGGCTACCTGGTCCTCGGTGTCAAGTTTGTAGAGCGATGACACCACCTTCTTTGCGCAATGCAGATACTGAGATTTGCTGGAACTGTGCTTATCCCGTATCTGTCCCACCACGGTCCGCCGGATTCAGTATTCAGTCCTGCTTACTACATAAGGGTAGAGTATTTCTAGGGGACTTACCGGATTACTCGAGTGTGTGGTAGCGTCCGGAAAGTCGAGCAAATCCAATTTACGCCGGGCATCGCTCCAGCATCGATGAACCTGATCTGTCAATCTGATTGGATCCGGGAATGGATTAACAAAAAGTACGCAATCCCACATTAGCTCCTTTGCCTTGCTCTGAAGTGTGAGCTTAATCCCAACAGCAATATTTCGTCGGCTTCCGGTCAACTGGGAACTTGGGGGCTGTTCATCTCGTTCTGCTACTCGGAAGGGGCCTGCCGGTGTTGGGATGATATTTGATCCTGCGGGCGAGGGATCTCCAGACGAGCTGCTATCCAGAACCGTAAAACGAGTCCTGCTGACTCGTGGAGCAGGTGTTATCCGTCCAGGCAATCCAATCCGTATGTCTGTAGGCGTGGCTGAGAGAGCCAGCGTAGAGGGTTGTGATTCAACAAACTCATACTCTGTCGTTATGGGTCTCTGTACCCCATAATCCCCCAGGTCATCCTCCTTGTCAGATCCAATTAAGTCCTCCATGCTCTCCTCACTCGAACCATTGTCGTCATATTCTCCATCCTGTGAATCCATACTGTCCTCCGCCGGGCCCTGCCATCCGGGCAGGTGATAACTAGCCTGTCCTACCTGAAGCTGCGTTGAAATTGGCTGCGGGCCCGATGCGGATGTTCTACGTCGGGAAAGCATACTGCTAGTCTGTGAGAGCGAGGAGGGCCGATGAGCTAGAGGCTCTTGGGATTTCGTTTTCCGGATACGTCCTTCGCGGACCTCCCTCTACCTCTGGGTTTGCCGTTGGGCTTGACGTGATATGTCGGCGGTAGATCGTAGCTGCGGCATTGAGATATTAGTTGTAAGGATAGGTCAAATTCAATATATGGTTAGTGTAAGCAAATGTAGATTGTGTCAGGAAATACAAACCAGTGGGCAATCAAGGTGGTTTGTGGGAGTTACTTATTGTAGCTGACAGCAAAGGCTGGGTCGCGTTCTGAAGGGGCTGGCATGTTCATAACCTGTCACTCGGTTTAAGACATCTTATATACAGGTATTTTGAATATGAACCGCATTCCTCACCACAGCTGCTAAAGAGAAGCGGCAGAGCAGTCTTGGAGGTACCGCTTATAGGGCTAATTAAACCTTTCTATTATTATACGGTGACTAAATCTAATTCAAGTAAATTTGCCAAGCAAACTATATCAGATGGGGCAGGGATACGGGTCCGGGCCGGGAACACTAATCTAGGAGGGTATAGGGTGAAGGTAAGTGCACATTATGTTAGAAGCGCGGACATATAGCGCAGACAAAAAGGGTAATTCCAGACGAAAGACGGCAAAGGAGCAAGGGAAGGGATGAAGCACGACAAGGAATAAAGCATGACAAGTGAGCGAAAGGCCACCAGGACCTTTGGCACCAGGGCAGACAAAAAATGGCCGGCAGGAGCAGGCAGAATGATTAAAGCAAGGAATGAGCACAAAAAAACAATATAGAACACTGAAAAAACGGAATCAAGATGCCATACCGTATAAAAAACCCCTCAACATGACAGCCCGCCGAAAGGAAAAGGAAAAGGAAAAAGGAACAGGAAAAAGAAAAAAGAAAAACAGCTAGTGTGTGCTCCGACACTTTGGGTCGGGCCCGGGCCGCCCGGATCAGGTCTGCTTTGGCGATTCGGATCTGCCACTACGCTCATAAGAGTTAGACATATTGTGTCAGTGCGGACCGGGATTGCTGGCTAGATAAGATAGGTTGCCAAGGTGAACAGCTTCCCCATGAGAGTTTTTGGTTCGAAGGTAGAAGAACTTGACTTGGATAATCGCACTTGAAATCTACCAGCCAATACTTGATTCCGCCTGACCCTCAGGCAAGGCAGCCTGACCTCCTGAAGCAACCATCAGGAGGTGCTCAGTGGAACGTCTTAAATCACCCACAATGTCCTCGGCGGTATCTCGGGGGGGCTAGCAGACGGCGTGAGGCTGGCAGTCTCCGCTCCTGAAGCATCCGTCGGGAGCTGCTCAGCGGACCGTCCTAATTCTATCACAATGTCTTCAGCGGAAACTTGTGAAGTACCCGCAGACGGCGGGGGCCTAACCGGCGAACTAGCATTATGAAGTGGTTCTTGCACTAATGCTACAGCCGGATTACCGGCACCGGATTTTGTGTTCCGGCCTGTCGGTGGTGTTTTATTCCTGCGAACTATCTTTCTTGGCGGTTCGCGAGTGTCAGCTGGGGGCTCGGAGTCCTCATCGTCGGTCATAGCTGCCAGATTGCGCTTGCTCGAGGAATCGACCGGTGTCCTAACAGGTGCTTTTTTTCTATCAGCCTGGTACCTCACACGCCCTGGTATTTGTCTGCCGGACCTCAGGACACAACCTTCAGGTAGTGGGACAGAATGAGGAATACCTTGAGCAACACGTGGTATCACCTCCGAGTCAGGCTCTTGATCTACAGACGGATTACGGACGAATATTTCAGCAACATCCGGTGAAGAGTCCTCAGCTCCGTCTAACCCACCTCGGCTTCGCCCGCTATATACTGCCTTCGCCCGAGTAGGGGTTGGTGTCGCTACACGGTGCGGCCCTTGCTTTGCTGCAGTGGTTGATTTCGCCAGACAGCGTGGCCCCTGCTTTGCTGTAGGGGTTGCTATCGTCACACAGTACGCCCCCCGCCTTGCCGCCGTGGCAGAGGATTCTGGCTGGCCATCATTGTCATCAGCACTATCAGACTCCAGCGAAGCCTCCTGCTCAGATCTCGCCTCGTCCGCCCCGGCGCTAATGGCAGGGCTATCCCTAATATTCCGGTCCGTATAACCATAGGCCAAAGGGGGCGGGGTACCGGGCTCTTGATCATTGGTGCGATGCCTTCGAAAAAGCATGTCCATTGGTTCAGATGGCGGACATTGTCCCCACCACATGCAGATCTGTGTCTCATCATGTAGGACCAGCATTTCAGATAGTGGCAGGGGATCCTCTGGGGAGTCAAGGAGCAAAAGGCTGCCATATCTGGTGGGGGGGCCAACCAGGTGACGATAGCCGATACCGGGGGCAAAACAGCTATCGAGGGCCGTATGCAAGCTCTTGAGAGTGGGTTCGGTCATCTCCACCCAGACCATGACCGGATATGTCTTCCATGGGACATGCTCCAGCCCACGGGGGAGTGGGTTGTCTTTGCGATAAGTAGATGGCCGGTCTATCCAGACGCGAATGCTACGTAGGCCGGCAAAACCTAGGATGTCATATTAGTAAATTGACATGCAGATTAATAGGGACAACAAAGGACGGAACTTACGATCATTTGCGGCCACTGCAGGAGCAGCGGGGACAGCCGGAGGAACGGCGACACCCAAGCGACTCTACGTTTTTGAATGCTTTCTCGCTATATTCTTAAGCAGAAAATCAAGACATTCAGAGAAATGCAGGCCGGCATTTGAGTTTTGCTGCCAGAGGGCAGCTCTACCATTGCTGACCAGGGGTTCGACGGTTAGGGCATATGCTTGGATCGCCGCCCACTGGTTAGGGGTGGCTAGTTTCCAGCCCCGGATGCGATTCTACTCCATCCTCCTCTTGATGGCGTCCCGCCAAGTTTTGTACTCTGGACTTGTAGTACTGGGGTCTGGGAAGCGGCAGATGTGTTTGCACCAGGCAATGTCCCCGTCGCCTTCATGGCCCTTCGTTCTAGGACGAGTAAGTCTGCTCTTTGATGCGGGCATGATGGGAGAGAGAGTTTATCGCGGCCTTTGGCAGGTGGATTATTTCTGCAGTGGCGAGTTTTAGAACAAAATTCTGCGTGACAAAGATCAAAGGATAATAATAGACTCTGGATACTACACACCTATGAGAAAGTGCGGGAGCGGATGGATATGTCGGGGGTCAGATGAGTCTTTCGCGGACTAAATACAGGGGCTAGGATTATTCAGGTTAGCCATTTTGTCAAAATAGATAGAAAATGAATAGAGTATATACCACACGGATGAATACAGTTCTCGGTACACTCGAGTAAGAACTGGTGCTAGAGGCCGGCCGGCGGAAAGTGGATGGGAAAAGCGGGTGAGAAGAGTTTAGGTCAGTTTGTGTTTGATGAGAAGTGATGGAAAGAGGGAAGGAAGGAAGGAGGTTTTTTTTGGTTTTTTTGTTTTTTTATCTCATATAGTCATTGTTTTAAGGTACAAGAAATGACATGCATCGTCAGATATGGCCAAAACAAAACCCTCAAACAAAAACATACAAAAACAAAACAAAACACAAAGCAATAACTATTCCTCCGACGCGTACGAACTTATACGCAGCTGATATCTCAACAAAAACCAAGTATACTCATGTCGCAATACACCTAACAAGGAAACATAAAATCAAATTTACAGACATGAGCCTAAGATTTTCACGCGGTTACTGGGTCATTGCAGATCATAAGGGCTCTAGTCCTCGTGTCTGAGATGCCTTCAAGGAGGTTGGCTGACGGAAACAGACGGGGGGGGGCGCGGACCCATACGCAATGATCGGGA
>QOVD01000224.1:0-41193 GCA_003521225.1 Tuber microsphaerosporum | reverse complement strand
GGGACGAGGGGGTGGATGAGAGAAGCCTTCAAACAACTTCTAGGACAACACTTTCTCAAGGCGAGGCCATAGTAAAAGAAGAAGAAGGAAGTGTCGTCACCCCCTAGGCAACAGGGTCACCAGAGGGGGGAGAGGGGGGTGGGTGGAGTTGACGATGATTTCTCATGGTGTTGAGATTTCAATCGCCGGAGGTGTAGAGGAGATCGTTCGTAAGGTAACTATCTGGCGGTCACGGCCCTTTTATATAGGCGTTCCTCCCACAACCCTGACTCTGGTAACTCATACCCTTGAGTCACACGACCTCATAACTCGTAGCGAGTCATGTGCGAAATCCATCAGCTGACTTCCAACAAGTCAGCTGCGCAACATACCTAAACCAATCATAATCCAAATAACAAGTCCTGTGCGCAACTCGCGTCACATGAGTGAAACCCATGACTCGTAATGTGAGTCATGTGCGAAAGTCATACATCATATGACCATAATCGTATGTCATGTAAAAACCATCAACCAATAACATTATTGTTAGGGGTAGCCGATAGTGGGACTATAATATCAGACTAAGCTTGGGTAGGTGTCTTTGGAGATTTGTCTAAAAAGGCTCGTGGGTAACTATCTCTCGTGAGAAGTAATTGAGGTAATAAAATAAAAATGATAATCGAGTAAGATAAAGATTTGTAGCGCGATAACTTTTTATATTAATAAGATCTCTTCTCCGGTGCTTGATGATTTCTTGTAGCAAGGGAGGCACTTCGATATTTATATTCCGCGTCTGAGTGTTCGCGGGCTAACTAATAACTACTAACTAAAAAGTGCGAACACTCTCTGACCCTGACAACTGTTCGACTACTTGCCTAGCATTATGAAGACATACACTATTCATCTAATCGTGAGGGTATGTCATTCCCTTCAACGATAGGTGTGCAGAGTTCTCGTAGCCCAACAGGTGCTAGCGCTATAACTTTCTTCACAGAGCCATGTAAGAAGTGGCCAACTTCTTGGTCATCAGATCATTCAACGCGTATAAGTTCTTAGGCTGCATAAGCCTCAGGTTTTGGGATGACTCTTGCCCACAATCGCACCTATGGCTAATTGCGCGCAGTGCCTCTCCCTTACTGACTGGCTCTGAGTGGGACTGTTGGTCTCCACTATGCATACTAGAGTCTAACTTTCTCATAGAAGGATTTCACTCAAGCTCCACTCTTTTGTTTCCTTCAGCTCACTTGACTTTGAAGGCCTATAGCTTTATGAGACGTCAACCGATTTGGTTCGAACTACTTGCATAATTTTTGCTAGGGTCTCTTCTCATATATCCTGCGAACAGCATCCGGTCGGACGAACGGCCACGACGCATATGGTGTTATTGTGAGTGGTTCCTGGAGGGGACTTTCTGAGTGCAAGCGCAACTACCACAGGTGCTGCAGCGAATATAGTGTCCTAACGTTGGGGCCGCAGGGGTATGATGGCCGTATTTTTGAGGTCTGTGCGCAGGGGTCTGTACGCTCTAAGGTCCGTGCGCTGGATTCCAGTATTTCATACATGGGCTTCCAATGTGCCTAACAATTATAACGATAATATCGCAAGTGTGAGTCATGTGAAACAAATCACAAATCTATGACTTATAACCATGAGTCATGTGAAACCATATTCCTCACTTAGTCAGGTTTGTGACAGATAGTCATTTTCAATTACAGAGGAGGGACTAGTATATCAGGCTTGTATACTTCTGACTCGGAAAGGGTTCGCATGCATGTCCAGCAATGTTTGGGGAGCAAAGCAGAGGCTCGATCAAAGTAGAAAGTGGGCATGACAGTGGGATTCTTTTCACTAGAGCACTAGTGCAAGAACGAGTACAATGTTGCTCTTTTGTATCTTCTATATAAACTCCGCTTCTTACTATGGATAAAATAGCAAGCAACAAGCCAGAAATATACAGCAGTTCCCTCCTAGATTTCACTTTCATTTTCTCTCTTACTCACACTGCCAGTGGCACATCTCCTGCAATCGGCACCTTATAGCAACATATGTATAGTTTGTTAGGTCACTCAATAAGTCAATATGAGATTAAATGAGAGAAGCGGTTTTGTCAAATAGTAGTAAACTTGATGCTATTTAGTGGATAGGATAAGCTAAATTTACCTTGATAACTAGGACATCCCACAGGGCGAGTGGGCTACTTGACCAAGGGTATATCCCATTCATGAACTGGATATCCCCTTCGCCAAGTAAATTTCTTGCCGGCTGGGATGGAACATATATGAAAAGGCGTTACACACACCATAGTTTTTCGACTCGAAAAACCTGCATAACCGCTTCTTTCAACCTTAACGGTGTCATGGCGTGAGGGCTCACAAAAACGCCACTCACCACACTTGGGCCAATTGAGCAGTTTTACGCAGGGCAACCACACAAGCCAAATACAACCGAACCCCCTACAATTTTTTCTTTTGTCCTCTCCTCGAAGCGGATTCTTTCGATGTCGTCTAGCATGGCGGGGGATGATGGCGATGATGGCGATGATGAGCTCCAGTCTGTTCCTCTCCACCTCTCCTTATGTTTTTGATTCAGGCGACTGATTGCTCTTCCGTGGACTACACAGACTCTCATCAGCTGCGCTCGAAGCATTAAACTCGTTTCTCGCGGAGAAAGATGAGCGACAGAAACGCTTTGAGGGTCTAAAGGCCACGCTAGAGAAGGAGTATGAGGAGAGACAGAAGATTGTTAGCATGGAGGATTTCGAAGAGGATTGGCAACAGAGCCAGGTAGGTGAGAGCGCAAAGACTCGAGGTTTGCAGTGCCGGTATGGGGGAGAGGGCGGGGAGGGGTTTTTTTTTCCATTTCATTTCCGCCCTTCCGCGATATCCTGCACGGTACACCAGTGAATAGAATTGTTCTGAAATTGTGTCTTAGTTCTGGTACGATTCTGCTACAGCGGAGATGCTTGCGGAGGAGATTCTCGATGGGGCTACAAATGAGACGCTGGTCGGGATTATCTCGGCTCCGAGCGTCTTTGTGAAAATCCAGGAATTAAAGGTTCGTATTTCCGGAGACGGATCTAGGAAGGGACATTTGTGAAGTGGAGGGTCTTGAGATGACTCTAATCTCAGATTGGCTAACCTTCCCAACATACGAAGCACAGGCAGCAGGAAGGATACCAGACACTATCAAAGTCCGCTTATTAGAATTCGATAAGCGCTTTGATTTGTTTCCGGAGTTCATACACTACGATTTTCAATACCCTCTCGGATTGCCATTAGAACTGAAGGGAAAGTTCGATCGGATATTAATCGACCCACCCTTTCTAAGCAATGACTGCCAAACCAAATGTAGGTGACTTGTTGGTAGCTCCTGCATCATGAATTTTCGATTACTGGTATTATATTAGGTTTTACCTGAGCTCCTTTCGGGCGCAAGGATTACAATTCAGTTTCTTGACTTGACAAACCCATGGGCTGACTATCTTTTCTACTCGTAGCGGCCCTCACAGCTCGTTGGTTAATGAGGCCATGGGTAGCACTAACAGATGCTGCAAGTACCTCTCACTGCAACGGTGGCCGCAACACTGCAGAGCAACCACCGATACGCATTATCGTATGCACAGGCCAGGTAATGAAGGAACTAGTGGAAAAGCTTTTTCGTCAGGCTGGAGTTCGAGCAACGACATTCGAAATTCGACATTCCAAAGGCTTAAGTAATGAGTTCCTATGCTACTCTTCTTTCGAGAGCAAGCGTATCAAATGGGAGCAATAAGAGGGCGACTCGGCCTAGTAGCTTAACAAAAAGATTTACCGGTCTGCTCAGAAATATTGGCCGGGTTTTTATCGCACAGCAGCAACGACACGGTAAGATTTTCTGTTTTTGGCGCCTCGCAAGAGAATATAATATAGGCGGGGCACCGGCGAAGGAATTCGAAATCAGCCAGAAGGAAATGTATGTATGTCTCTAGAAAGAAAGGAGTCGCGAAGAGGGGTACTCGAGTAGAGCTTTCTTTTTCTTTTTCTTTTTTTCTTTTTCTTTTCTTTCTCTTTTGGATATTAGCTTATCGGGTGATTTTTCGTATCAGATCGTTCAACTGGGCTACCATACATTAGCTCACAGGTTTGTTGGATTAGCAATCATGAAGATGGGTAGAATGTCAAGGGAAAAAGGGAAGCCCTGCGAACCTGCCGGAAAATGCAAATTACCTCATTCAAAAGCAGACAGTTCCGGTCCACCTTAACTTAGCTAACTACCAATGAATGTGGCACGCAACACACACCAATATCGGGCAATCCCATGAGATCGTGGGTCCCCGAAGGTTCAAAGTCACTTTTTTCTTCACTCTTGACTTGTCCCTCTAAGAGTTTTGGATGCTAAGACGGAGGGTCAGACCACGGTGAAGCCCTCTTGGATTTACCAATTCACCATTTTCGAATCGAATGAGACCTACGGTACGGAGCTTTACCCAGAGATCTCAGGCTCATCTTGGAGTTAGGACAAAAGGGGGAGAGAAAGGAGAACATTATTCCGACGAGAGTATTTTTTATTTTTTATTTTTTATTTTTCCTCTTTTCTTTCATGAGCCATGTGTTTGTCACGAAGGACTGCCTTTGTCCTCTGGAGAGTTGCCCCACATTGTTGAAAGATGCATTTTAGGCTTGGCACTCTCCATGATTTTGCATGGGCGGAGGGCATGGCTCATGATTGAGTCACATTCAGCGTTGTTCTTCACCGTTGTTTAAGGGCACTCTAGCGCTATAGTATCGGCATCAGTATCGATCTGGGACGTCATCCCGTACAATGCTTTTCTCGCCTCCACGGATCACTTTTTACCTCGTGTTCCGGGCTCACGCTTCCTTCTCAGGAAAGGCTTATAAACTTTTACTCTTAGCTGGGTTTGCCGGGGGCCGGGAAATAATATCGCACGACATTCTCAATACCTCTCCCCCCACCCCCATTAAGTTGCCATTTTGAATTTATTGTACAGAACCGGTAGAATTAGAGTTAGAGCCAGAATGTTATGGTGTTTGAAATATATAAGTGGGCTTGGGGCACCCTCCACCTCCTTCTCCCCTTTCCCTATGGACGCGGTAAATTATATGGGTCAAATTTTTCATTTTTTGCGATCCCACGAGTGCAATACTGTATTGGGGAGAGAGTGAGAGAGATACTCGAGTATGTTGAATCGAGCTGTGTTTTTTTCGCTCGCGGGCCTGACAATTTCATCTTTACAACTGGTCTCCGCGAGTGAGGAGCATCATCATGGTGGCCATGAGGGCGGTCACTCGGATCATAGCGCCCCTCCAGCTCCTGGGTCGTTAGATACCGTCCCTTACTATTTTGCGCATCCCGATCATAAGGGACTGTTATATGGCCATATCGCTCTTATGAGCATCGGCTGGATCATTATCTTGCCCATAGGTAAGGCTTTCATAGTCTTGTTAACAATAATAATATTTCTTTTTTCATTTTTTTTGTGGAAAAATCATCAAATCAAATCAAATCATCCTATTGACGCATGCACCAGCCACTGTCCTTGCGATCGCAGGCTCAAGATGCCACTTCCCAACCCAATTACTCTTCCTCATAATCCACGGTTTCGGCGTATTCCTCTCGATCCTCTACAATAGCGCTACCCCAGATTTATATCCCAATAACTCACATCACAAGCTCGGGTGGGCCATCGTCTGGATATTAGCTGTGCAGTGCATCCTGGGGGTCTTGGGGAGGACGGTTAGGTTCGCACGTTGTACCGGGACTCTCGGTGGTACAAAGGAAGAAACCTCCAGGTTTATCCCGGTGCCGGCGCAGGATCTTGAGGATCATCACCATCACAAATTTCAGCGCTATTCTACTGATAGTGGGCAGGGCTCAGACGAATATCATTCTCGGTCTCCGTCTACGTCATCTCTGGAAAATCACCGTTATGGGAATTTTGAAAGTGTGGATTTGCCGCTCGTCGAGGGGCATCCCAACGAGAAGGTGACGCTGTTGGAGCGCTTGACGAGTACTAGTCGACTTGAGCCGCTCCTGTCACGGTGCTTGCCGTTTTTGCTCAGGCTCAGGGTTTTGAGAATAAGCGACGCTTTGTATTCGCTTATCGCTAGGTTTTTGGTCGTTTTGGGGTTCGTGCAGCTATCACTCGGGGTCGTAACTGCAAGCGGGATATTTGTTAGTATTCTAAACTGGGGCGAACCTGCTCACCTTCCGCGAGGATTGGCTAACGGTGGGATTTTTCTCTTTGAACAGATGGGAGATCGGGTATTCAATGGGCTTGCGCATTTCATAAAGGGCGGAATATTTTTCCTGTATGGTGTTCTAACACTTGGGCGTTGGCTTGGTGCTTTCAGTGAGCTTGGATGGGTACGATGCTCCCCTACAACTAGAGGAGCAGCTCCCTAATGTGCTATCGATTAGGCCTGGAACGTCAAGCCGCCTCGGGAGTATGGCGGTAAGTGGAGGTCGAGAATACCCTCAGCTGAAATGATCGAATCTTCCGTAATCTTTACCTACGGGGCGTCGAATGTATTCCTCGAGCATCTTGCTGGACAGGGCGGAGCTTGGTCGCACGCAGACTTAGAGCACGTCTCGATTGCTTTTATGTTCTTTGGAGCTGGCCTTGTATGTCTTCTAATATTCCAAAAAAAACCACATTGAGGAAGACTAATCCGGAATAGTGCGGTATGCTTGTGGAGTCACGGCGGATAAGGAACGTCTTAAACCAGAGCGTCATTGTTCAAATTGGTGAAAATGGAAGACCCTACAATATCGAAACCTTACGGCAACTAGGTACTGCGGATCACAAGATGTCGCTGAACCCTCTCCCGGCACTTGTGATATTCTGCCTTGGTGTAATGATGAGCCAGCACCACCAATCTTCAGCGCTGTCAACCAAGATCCATGTTCAAGTATATCCAGGCTCAGCAGCAGTTATATAGGTCACAGTTGCTGACATGTGCACAGTGGGGAACCCTCTTAGCCATGTTTGGCATCTTCAGGCTTTTCACTTACGTTCTGCTATATCTGTCACCTTTGACTTCTTACTATCCATCTAGGCCCCCAACTGAAATCATCGGGTCATTTTGCCTCATGGCAGGTGGTCTTGTGTTTATGGCAAGTGTAAGTTTATCTCCGGGGGGTTCTGACCTTCGGTTTTGATCAGTGTACTGCGCGACTTCTAGTACAGAATGTTGAGCATCTAGGATTGCTGACAATATCACTCGATGCAGAACAAGGACACAGTTGCAGCACTAGACCGAGCAAATGGGGATGCAATGTTCGTCCTCACGGTAATTATTGGATTTACCGTTTTGGCCATGAGCTGGGTGACCTGCGTAATGGCAATAAAGGGATGGGCGCTTCGAAGAGAGCAGCAGAGCGTGCATGAGCCTACGATACACGTACCTGCGTGAGACGCGGGACTTATGGAAACGGCGGTGTGCTAGCTAACTGATATGACTTTTTTGTGACAGATTGCTTCTTTTCCATATGGCTTTACGTTTGTTCCGGCTCTAGCCCGGTTATGGGTGTTATTTTATCTTTTATATTTTTTTGTGTGCCGATAATTTGGTGGCCGCACTGGTTTTAGGTTACAGTGCTTTTACTTGGATTTCAATCTTTCTCCTTTCTCCCGTACCGGGCCCCGTTGCTCTTTTCATCCACTCACTTACCGATATCGAGGATATTTTTCCTCCTTTCTCTTTTTTTCCGCCAGGTGAGGAGAGGTTATCTTAATGCCTATGACTTAATGATTTCCTTGTGCCGATGTATGTATCGGTCTGTATGTAGCTATTGTACCGGTAAAATCTCGTGAAATCCACTATCTCTGTCAGCCTTGCAGTCTTCGGATTCAGAAACAAAAGCTCCCGAGCAGGGCGTTTTCCTGGCATGGTACAAGATCAGCTCTCAGGATGTGCTCAATCTTGTTAACTGGTATTCACAACTCTGTTAACTTGCCAAACTAAACCCATCCTGGGCTGACGGGCTGATTTCCGCCGGTAATCTGATAGTGAAATTCACGAGATTCTAGGGCACTGTATGCACCGTACTAGCACAGTATGCTGTGTTCATGTAGGACAACCATTTGTGGCAAACCCGACTGAAATCGACCAAAGGCACAGGAGCCTTGCGAGTAACAGGTAAGAAGTACCCGGACATTCGAGTACCAAATTAGCCATATATTTTTCCAATCCCTGTCCTCGGGTACCGGTACTTCTTACCTGTTACTTGCACCCCCTTGGACTCTCTGGCGAGAAACAGCAGAGCTCGGCGCTATTTGCTTGTAGGAGCTGAAAATTAGTGGTCTCGAACGGTATCTGGCACCTTTACGCACAGGTAATAATAGGCTGTGGAGCTTGTTTTGGAGAATCCCAGATGTTTTGGGGAGGAGAGGGGATGGCAGCAGCCTCATTGGCAAACCCGGCTTAGATGTAGCCTGGTCAACGAGCCAAAGACAGCACAAAAAGGGATTCGGCGCAAAAGTTTGTTTGTGAATGGTGAGAGGAAGAAGTCCGGATTGGGATGATCTCTTCTCCCATCCCCCCTCTCTCTTCACCCCCTTATCATTGAATCACCAACTCTATTTCTTTCTTTTCTTCTTCCTCCTCCATGCCGCATTCTATCTCTGCAGATAGCAATGCCTCTTACACATTGAGATTTCTTCCTCTTTCTTTTTTTTTCATCGCTATCCTTTATATTTTATTTTGCTGCATAAGGAGCTATATTCGTGGCCCCACTGTATGTATGCGGCCCAGTTTCAGCTCAGATTTGACCGATTTCTGGGTCCTCAGGCTTCTAAACGAGAAGAGCCACGGATACGATTCTAGCTGCTGCACCGCACTGCACCCTTTCTCTTTGAATTTTCGAGTTAACTTACTCGCCCTGTACAAAGCGGGTAGAGGCGAAGCATCCCAACGGCCCTACAAATATAGCCATCTACTGCAACACGACCTCATTCGACCAATAAGACTTCCATTTCAAAACCTCAAGACTTGGAAAACGGCTGTTAGTTGCTTGCTGCGGACTGCACCCGCCCGAAGCGGGTTGGATTTATCTGCACAAGCTGTCTCTCCCTACTCTCGTGCCTCAGGGAAGGTGCCGAACAGCCACAAGCCACCATCGGTTACCGTACCGTACCGGCCGTTAGACCCCAGGGAATAAAATAATAAAAATTTAATAGTGTTGATAAATAATTGGGAAGCCGTTGTCAGGGTTGTGGTGTCTTCCGTACCCCCGCTTCGGGTTATTATTCATCTTCCTTTTACCTATATAAGAGGCCCTCTTCCAGAGCTACCTATCTCGTTCCTGGGGGTCTATCTGTTACTATCACCTAGGATTGATCGCCCCTCTGAGGCACATTCCAATCACGCATATCGAAAGGAAAAGAAAACATATTTTGCAGTATCTAATCAATAAACCGTTGGGTAATAGCCTGCATTTTACACCCCTGAATAAGGACCGGTGACAATGCCATCCTCAGTTGGAGGTTTGCCAGCTTCTCGGTACCGACAATTGCAACCTACTCTACAAAGCAGAAACAATGGAAAGCCTACCTCCATCGCATAAGTTTGCTACAGGATTGGATGTGGGGTGGGGGGGTACAGAGGGGGAGGATGTGGAGTTATTGCGTGGTAATGACTCGGTGGTGTTACGGAAGGTGGAAAACCAAATGGGTATGAACCCGACCCCGATTGAACTATTAGAAAAAAAGAAAAGAAGGGAAAAGAAAAGGGAAGGAGAAGAAGAGGAGGGAAGGAGGAAAGGGAGGCAAAAAATAAGCAATCAAAGTAGGAAAGTTGCACGCAAGCTGGGCGAATAAAGTTTGGAAGGCTGTCGTTTCTTAGGGGCGATCCTTTTAAGGCTCAGTGCTTATTCTGACGGTGAAAACCATAGGAGGGGTGGAAGCATTCCTGCAGGAGATGTTGCGACGGCGAGATGTGCTGAAGGGAACGAATAGGAAACGCAAGCCTTCTGTAAGTACGACTTATTGTCCTGGAGGGAATATTGTGATTGGGTGTCTGACTTCTTTTTAGTTAAGCACTGGGGAAACGGTCCTCAGCCCAGTTGCTTCATCAAAGCTGCGCGACTACCTCATCACGCAAATGAGTGATAGCTCAGACTCCGGCGCAGACTCCCCTTCGGAGAGTATCTCCAGCTCTGATTCACAAACACCTATATCCTCGCCAACATTTCCAAGAGAAAGCCCAAAACCGATACTGCCGGAAAAGTCTGTCCTTGATTTATTACCTGAATGCGTTCCTCACTTTTCGCAGAAGGTATTGGATGAGATCACAATGCCAATGTCGGGGTGGGTTTCTCTTGCCATGAGCCTTGGTGGCAAGCGTACGGTAGCTTACTTTAGTGTATACAGCTGGAATCCATCGACAATGACACTTCCCCCTCCACGGCCAGCCAATCTAGAAAGCCCCACCAATAGAGAATTATTACAAGCCTACCTTGATATTTCAGCAAAACGATTAGCGGATACCTCGCCCTCATACGTGGACCTATTCAGAAAGTACATACCTGCCATGGCTTATGATTCTACAGGGTTGATGGAGGGAATATTAGCCCTAGCAGCAATTCAGATAGGGTTGATGAGAAGAGACCCCCGCATAGCAGTGGATGCTGCCTCGCATTACCATAAATCGCTAAAGTCGCACTTTAAAGCCGTTGCAGACCCTAACTCCAGATCAAAAGACTCACTCCTTGCTACCAGCATAATCTTAGGTCATTACGAGGTATTTTTCCCTTGGCTCCTGTTTCTTTCGGCCCATCACTTACGCTCCGTACCGTCAAGATCTGGAATGGTGAAAATGTGAAAATGGGTGTTCACATGTTAGGAGGAAGGGACATAATACTTGCTAGAGGTATCGAATGCTCTCTTTAACCTAAATATCAGAGCCAATCACTGATACCGGTTTAGGCAAAGCGGCTCACATGACGCCAGTTGGGAGAGCCCTTTATGCTGCCTTCAATAGAATGGATGTGGCCACCTCAAGTATTACCGGAAACCCAACATTTATGACAAAGGTTAGATATGTCCTTGTGGGTTGGTTATGTGTAGGGTGTTGCTAACTTCTATCCATCTAGGATTGGTGGACCGTTGACCCATTCACTCGCGTTCCAATTTCAACCGACTCCCCAACCCTTCTGGTAGCTGACGCCGCCCTCTCGAAGCTCTGTGTGCTCTGTTGTAAGCTCACCTATCTTAAAGCTTGGTCGTTGAAACGTAGGAGGACCCTCTGGGTTAAATCCAATGGCAACCCCTCCCTAGAGCAAAAGGAATCACTCCAAGAGATCATTCAAGATCGAGTATTTAAACTAGAAGAAGAGCTTGATATCTGGTATGCCGAGCTTCCCCCTTGGTTTTCTGCCCTCGACACCGATAGGCCGGACTACAATCCCAAAGACGAAGACATCAACACGACTTTAATCACCTCAATTACCATGGGAAGCTATCAACATATATCTATAGCCCTTGTCCACGGTTGGGCAATCGGCGCCAGGCTTCAGCTCAACCGAATAAGCAACCCTGATATGCCGGTTGTTCCACCTCACCTAGGATCTTTGTGCCACACGCTCCTCCGTATATTTGCTTATTTGCCGAGTTCGACTGACGCATGCATGTAAGTGCCACCACTCTCAAGAGGACCTAGGAGCAATTATTAACACTTTCCTTAGTGTGGCCCCGTTATTTGCAGCTGGCATGGAGCTACGCCAAAAGTGCCACCAAGAATGGTTATTAAAGATTCTGCAAGAGCGAATAGATGAGACTGGGTTCCATGGTTTAATATTCCTGCGGGAAGGATTACGTTTCACCTGGGCTAAGCTGGAGGGCATGAATAAGGGCCGATTTAATCGGATAAAAGAAGGGGCCGCATCAAAGTATGGCATAACCTATCCCGCCTCCCTCGTGTTTTGGGCTAAGAGATGTCTAGAATCGACGGAGTTTCGGAAAATCTTTGGGCAGCTGAAGGGATGCTAGGAACATTCGAGAAACTAGCACTTTACGATTCACCAGACATGGTGGGGAAAAGAAAAAATTTCCAAGGGGATATTGACACATCCAATCTCCCGGAGGACGTCGTTCCGTATGAAGCCCTCAAAACAGACCCCACAGTCATAGTCATCGATAGTGCCAGCTCAAGTCCTGTTGCTGCTCCAAAACGGATAAGATCCGACTCTCCAGAAATAATATTAGTGAGAAGAAATGGCCGTGTTGTATGATGTTTAATAGTCTTCTCTTTCCTCCCAAGAGTGGCATCTTGTGGGATGGCAGCGGCATGCCACACCTTCCTTGCTTTGCTGATCTTGATGTCTTTCGGAAGGTTACGATTGTTTAATTCGGGGGATGTTTACTGTTTGGGGTTTTGTGAGGCTAGGAGTAATGAGATATTATATTATACGCACATAATTATGATGGGTTTAGGGCAGCCGCATACTTTTCGGACGGTGTCGTATGAAAGTAACGAATTGGAGTGCTGACTTGTGGTTAGATGTACCTTATACCTTATGAAGTTTCTGTATTAGTGCGATGCTTATAGAAACTCCACCCCCAGAGTCGAAGAATCTTACGTCAGATTTTCCCAAAACACCAAGACCCAGCCCACCACTCTCCCGCTGACTCGTTGCTCACAGACTCGAGTGATAATTTGTGAATGTCGAGCATGATCTGAGAGTTTTATGCCCAGAATTTCCCAGAACTCTGTGATTACAAGTGACCCTATCGCGCTGGCAGGACAAACGGCGTGGTAGCAAGCATTTGACACTCCCTAGGAGGGTCCTACTGGCTGTCGTGCCTGCAGTTGCGATGAGGCAGTTGAACAAGCACCCGAGCTGGGCCTATATTCCGACAGGTTGAGTGGACTGCTCGGTGAAGTGGCTAGTGGGCAGTTTTCCTATAGAAAAACCCCACCCTTGCCTACAAAGACGCAACATCCCTTTCAGCTCCTAAAATCGATCCTCCTTCCTCACCTCTAAGAATCACAGCCCCCAGCCACGTTGAACAGATTAAAGACAAAACGATTATATCGGGTCCTTCTGGCGATAGCACGAGCGCCAGTCAAAGCCTAGGTTGATGCACTCAGGCGTCACATTGCTTCATTGCCCCGTGTTGGTTTTTGAGGTGTTGTACCCGCTGGGGCTGCTACTAGCTGAGGGACGTGGCCAGTGCGTTCCCTTCTTATGTTTGTCCAATTCTGTATGGGATACTCCAGCATATCCCGGTACGAAAAGACGTGCGTTAGTTTTTAATTTCACATCAATCGAGGGATTACTACAGTTGTTTTTGGTAGGTTGTGTCCGCTGCGATGCGGAATCTTGAAGTGACTCTGGGTCCGTGCTTACTCGGGTAGATAGCCCCGCATATACTATCGGTAGGTGATGGGGGGGCTACTGTATGTTGCTTGATGATTTACTCTTTGAAGCGCATCGTAAAATACTGGCATCACTCGCCACGGAACGAATAGTTCTCATCCGATGAAAACTAGCCCTAATTCAAGCTACCTATATATGGTCTGCAGTATCATATAGTAAGTAATCGAGCCGTTGACGCCACGGAACAACCCTCCCAACTAGGGCAAAATGACCTCAAAAGAAAGCCCGGGTACAAACCCGGAACCCGAACTCTGGGTGTGGCTGAAGCCAGGGCTAGCTGCTTACCAACCCATCTCTGAACACAGTGAAGATGGACGGAGAGAAAAAAAAAGTGTGGCACACGGGGACCGGCTATTGCAGGTAACGCCAAGACCCGCTTTCGCCTCTGGCCCTTCGCTCCAGGCTTGGTCCACGACCACCACCTCCTCAACCCGAACCTCAAGCAATCAATCATCGCTCCCAAAGGAAAGGGAAATCTATCTTACCTTCCTTCCCCCGTTTCTCCTTCTCTCTACGTTTAACAAATCATCGGGATACCCCCATTGTTGTTTTTCTCTCTTGTTCAAGCAAGCATGTTGAAGTCTTTGGTTCTTAGACATTCGCCTCGCTCACTACTCCGGCCTTTGAGTGCTAAGGCTGGTGGATATGTCCCCTCTACGTTCCCGCTTGTGCAGAGGAGGGGTCTTGCGTCGGAAGCTGAGGAGCACGACGTTGTAGTTATAGGTATGTTACGCCCCCCCACGGAGTTTGGTATTATTATTTTTTCGTCTGAAGGAGTGCGCTGGTTGTTGACGGGCAAATGTGTTTAGGTGGTGGGCCCGGCGGGTACGTTGCGGCCATCAAAGCCGCTCAGGAAGGGTTGAAGGTGAGGGATTTGTTTGGTCTCGAGTGATTGGAATTTGCATCGAGGCTAATTCGTTCTCTTTTTGTTGTGTGAGGGATAGACTGCTTGTGTTGAGAAGCGTGGCGCTCTTGGTGGGACTTGCTTGAATGTTGGGTGTATTCCATCAAAGTCCCTGCTCAACAACTCGCACATATACCACCAGATCCTGCATGATGTTAAGAATCGTGGCATTGACGGTATGTTATTTTTGTTTTTTTAACACTGCCTTCTTTCCTCCTCTTATTTTATCAATTGGGAGGGGTTATTGGTAGTGGGGTCTTTTTTTGTGAGGGGCAATTCAACTTACTAATGTGGGGTTATTGTATAGTCGGCGATGTCAAGCTCAACCTAACACAGATGATGAAAGCGAAGGAACAATCCGTCTCAGGTTTAACGAAGGGTATCGAATACCTATTCAAGAAGAACGGCGTCGACTATGTTAAAGGAACTGGGACTATCACTGGCGAACATGAGATCAAGGTCAATCCGTTGGAAGATGGAGAGCCTCAGACTCTTCGCGCTAAGAATATTATCATTGCGACTGGATCTGAGGCGACCCCCTTCCCTGGACTTGAGATTGATGAGACGAGGATTATTACCAGTACCGGTGCTATCGCTTTGACTAAAGTACCAGAGAAGATGCTTGTTATTGGAGGTGGTATTATTGGACTTGAAATGGTTGGTTCGAGATAAATGCTGGCTATTCCTGTATTGGTGCTGATGATTCTGACGATATGTGTAGGGTTCCGTATGGTCCAGGCTTGGTTCCGAGGTCACCGTTGTTGAGTATCTTGGAGCTATCGGTGGCCCTGGCATGGACGCCGAGATGGCCAAGACCATGCAGAGAATTCTCCAGAAGCAGGGAATGAAGTTCAAGCTTAACACTAAGGTTATGGGCGGCGATGTCGAATCTGACAACATCAAGATCAATGTTGAATCCGCTGAGGGTGGAAAGTCCGAAACTGTTTGTCTAATCCCTGTGCTGATCGGATTAGGATTCCCGAGCTAATTCCCGTCGACTATAGATTGATGCCGACGTCGTCCTTGTCGCAATTGGTCGTAGGCCATACACTGTCGACCTGGGTCTAGAAAATGTCGGTATCGAGGTTGACGAGAGAGGTCGTATCGTTATTGACCAGGAATACCGTACTAAGGTTCCGCACATCCGTGTGATCGGCGATGTCACCTTCGGTGCCATGCTGGCTCACAAGGCTGAGGAAGAGGGAATTGCTGCCGTCGAGTACATCAAGAAGGGCTACGGTCATGTCAACTATGGAGCTATCCCTAGTGTTATGTACACCCACCCAGAGGCCGCTTGGGTAGGCCAGACCGAGCAGGAGGTTAAGGCGACTGGCAAAGCATACAACATTGGCTCTTTCCCATTCAGTGCCAATTCTAGGGCAAAGACCAACTTGGACACCGAAGGAATGGTCAAGTAAGTTCTTGCGAGAATCTGGTTGTATGCGGGCTTTTTTTAGAGGGTTGCTGACGCATTTATGCTGCTTACTCAGGTTTATCACTGATAAGGAAACTGACAGAATCCTGGGTATCCACATCATTGGGCCCAACGCTGGCGAAATGATTGCTGAGGGAGTCTTGGCGATGGAATATGGTGCTTCGTCAGAAGATATTGGGCGTACAAGTCATGGTAAACCCCGCATCACGTTTTCGGGTTTGTGGGGATTACAGTTCTAACTTTATCCACAGCCCACCCCACCCTCTCAGAGGCCTTTAAGGAAGCCGCCATGGCAGCTTTCTCAAAACCTATTCACGCTTAAACATGATGCATGTCAGCTCGGCAAAGGGGTAAATTCTTGGAGGGAATAAGGAGGCAAAGATTCAGCATTAGACGAACTAGCAGCAAAAGTTTACCGGTGCGAGGAAAATCACTTGCCATCTGTAACACTTTTTTTTCTTTTTCTTGTCTTTTCTTTTTCTTGTTTTTTCTTTTCTATTTCGTATTTTCACATTTTCCAAAAAACTTTTTTTTGGCGTGGAGCCAAGCATTTGTTTTATCGCTGTAATTTTCTTTTTTCCCTTCTCCCACTTCTCCCAACTCTCCAATATTGCTTCCTCGTACCTTCGCAGTATTTCTTTAAGCCTGTTGGTACAAAAAAGTCTGCGTCGCACGTAAAGTAGAGTTTCCTCTTTCCGATGATTGAAAATGGTGTTGGCGTTTTTTTTTCTTTTTCTCTTCTCACTCTCGTTAGTGCGGTATCGTGAGGAAGGGTGGTAAACGGTTCGGTGCCGGTATTGTACGAGCATTCGAGCACTTACTCTATGGATGATGATGACGACGATGATGATGGGTGGGGTAGAGTAGGGTACGGTACTGTGCTCAGGGGTCATAGGATAAGGCGGGGGGAAGCGGGATAGATTGAAAGGTGAGAAGGGTTTTGCTTGTGAATCGAATCGATTCAATGAATGAGGAGTTTCGTCCGGTATCTTTTTTTTTACAAGCATTTAGTTCATTACTGGTAGGGCATTGTATCATATCAGTTTATGCCTGCACCGGTATCTACAGTATCTATCTATCCATTTGCGCTTTACTGTGAGGTACCGGTGCTGTATCATAGGGGGAGAGAGGAAGCGTAGGGCGTATCGAGGATCCCTTGCATCTTGCAGATCAGGTTTCAAGATGGAGGAGGAAAGAGAAGAGGATACCGGTACTGGTATGTTGTGTGCTGCGCGTATGCGTAGACGCCGGAGAGTACAAGTACCTATTCGTATCACCCACCACTAAGAAACTATAGCCTATCGAGCAATTTGACCAGGGTTAGAGGATTGGTACGATGCGATAGCCGCTTGCTTGCTTGTTTGCCACTACTGCAGCAAGTCACCAGCAGACGGATGGCTGTCAGGGACAACGGGAAGGGGAGGTCATAGCTTAGACTTATTTGTGGAATTCTCGCCCTCCTTAATTTACTTCCTAATCTTTATCTTCCTCTTTTCCTACCTTTGCTGTGCGGTAAGTTATCATATTGTATCTTGGTGCTCTGTCTCTCTTGACGCGTTTTTAATAAGCTAAGCTATCATCGCCCTTCTGCCAGCCATCCATCTGTATCAAAGACCAGAGCTTTTTCTATTCGTGTAGTATCATACTTGTACCTTCTTTTTCCCCCGGGACCCTCTCCGCTTAGCCCCTGTTCCGTCAGTGTTTGTCTTTCTTTCCCGGTAGACCATAGTTCCCCCCCAGCGGGCAGTCCCTTCTTCACATTCAGTCAAGCTTACCTCACTCCACTCTATCCTTTCACCACCGCGTTCTTTGATACCGGCTACTCCCTCCACGGATGATCTACTAGTTCTGATGCAGGCGGCCTGGTCACAACGTACGCCGCTGCCACGCAGAGCGGTGCCTGTACCGATAACACCCCGACGGTGGAGTCCTCCAGGAGCATCGTCGTCGTCTCTGGGCAGTGCTGGCAGTATTGGTGGTAGTGCGAGTGCGAGCAATGATCAGAATATAGATCTTTTGTTTGCTCATTCGTCTGCTAGGATTGTTAGCTTTGATGCTTCCGCTTCGGCGTATGCTGGTGGGCAGTTGATTCCTTGGACTAGTGCCACTGAGAGGACTATCGCATCTGGTCAGACCACCCTTTTTGAATAAACAGTTGTTTTTACTTTCACGGAAATTGACCGTGTATTTTCTTCGTTTTTATCGCTTAGGTCCTATCCGGATATATAAGACAATTCCTCATAATATCGCGTTTTTACACTCTGGATCGGCGCTCCGACCGGTGCTTTCGAAGAGTCAGTGCTGGAATGTGGACGGACGTGGCGTGTTTTGTTTGCAGATTCGACCCGGGAGTTACTGGAGGCTTGAGATTCTTGAGTCCGTTTATCCGTTTTTTAATTTCGTATATTAACACTATACGTGACGACTAATGTTGCTTTGTAGAAATCCGGATGAAGATGCTGTAAAGGCGATTGAGTTTAAGGGGGTTTTGGTCACAATACTTGCTTATGAGATAACCACGTGCCCGTTCTTGAGGTCTGGGGGTTGTGTCACGGAAGTCAATGCGGTTAAGACGTTAGAGCCGTCGAAGGTTTGGAGGAGGCCGAGGGCGACGACCTTGGATATTGAGGTTGTGAAGGAGGAGGAGCCGGCTATGGCTGAGGAGATATTCAAGGGGGTTGGGGGAGTGGAGGTGGTGGAAGAGAATGTAGAAGAGGAGCGCGCAGGGGCTATCAATGGGGATCAGGGTCAGCAGGATAGTGGTAATGAGTCTGATACCACAACGCTGGTTCATGATGACGAGATGGACTACAGTATCTCTTCGGTTGACGTGGGCTTATGTGAAGAGGTATTGAAAGAAGCCCTCACTGAATTGAAAGGGTGGCACGATTTCTCTCCGCCTCCTAGGAGTCCAAGAGGCAGTATGTTTCTTAGCCGGTCATGCACGGTGCCTCCTCAACTTTCTGATACGAACGCATTTTCTACCATCAGTCGACCGTCGTCTCGTCCTTCAACGCCTAATTCTAACGTGCCCATCAGCCCGATAAGATGGCATACACCGACACGAGAGGTTCGTATTCTAAAGCGCCGGGATAGAAGCCTTTCCGCGGTTGGACTTGATCTCAGCGCAAATTTGGCCCCTGAACCTGCTCAGATTTCACCTGCCCCCTCTACTCCAACTCTGTGGTCTGGGTCAGAATCGGAGGATAATTGGTCTGAGCTTGCTACACCACAGCGTCCATCGTTGTATCGGAACACAGACTCTACTATGGATCCACATTCGCCCACTCTCTCACGTTTAGCTTCATCTCTTGCGCTGTCCAAGACCGCAGGGTTTGTCGGAGCTACTGCTAATCTCATGGTTGTGAAGCCATCATCATATATTGCTAGCATGATGTTTTCGATAGCTAGCAGGATTGCCACGAGGGCAGTGTCGGGAGCAGCATATACCCTTGCCGGGAGATACGGCCCAGCAGATTTCCTCGGTTCGGAAGAGGAGTTCGATTACGTTGATGACTTTGGGGTCCGCCTTCGGCCTGGAAGGAAAGATCATTGGGACAAGGATGTATGGGGGCCTGAGAATGTTTAGATACATTTTTTTGCAGGCAATGATAGCCTTTGTACAAAATATAACATTCTCTTTTCTTTCTTTTTCATTCTTTCTTTTCTCTTTTCGGCTTTCATTGTTTTATCACAGGGGGCCGCAATCGGTCATACTTGATATATGCCTTTTCCTAGTTTCCTCTCATTCTCTCTTAGCCTGCATTCCTTTGGTTTTCTTTTTTATTTTACTGGAGAAGGTGGAGTTTGCTATTGTGCATTTTAGCATTTTCTCTCTTTGTTTCTACCCCCTAAATACTTCCTAGGGTCCGCACCAAACTTTATAGGTCGTGATACTGCGGGGTTGGTTGGTTGACTGGTTATGCATTGGTTATTGAGAAGTTCAGGTTTGATTGACCAATTGGTTTTGGAAGGGGCTTGTAGGGGCTTGTAGGGGCTTGTAGGCTATATGCGTCTTTAGTAAGTTAATGAGGGCCAGTCAAAGTGAAATATTGTCTTATTAAATTTTATTATGACATTGTGTGGTCCTAAATGGCTGTGGAGTTGAGGGTCGGCGGCTGGGTAGCTGGCGCGGGTGGTAGCAGCCAGTGGATCATATGGCATCACTCGTGTCATGGAGAATCACTCTGTGGCTTGGCAATGGGAAGGGGGTGACTTGGGTATACGGTGGTAAGAGATTTAACTGGTGACCGGTTCCGCACAGCGGGTAGTGTGCTTGTCACCTGGGTCTGTTTGTCGGCGGAATTGTTTAGGTGAAGTGTTTGTCTGCTTCGCTTGTCCTTCCCTTCTCCTTTCCTTTTTATCGGTTATCCTCCCTCCTCTGGCCTTTGACTCAACCGCTGTTCGTTGCCCGCCCTCTTGGTATCTCTTGCCATATCGTGTCTAACTCGCGCACAGTGGTAATGGAAGGCCTACGGAACCGCTCAAGAATCAGGTAATCACAGCTGGCTCTGGAAAGCATGAAAAAAAAATACTAGGATAAAAATTGTACGAGCATAGCAGAGATGAACCAATTTTCTGAATAAAAGGAAGGATACAAAAATGAGAAATCGAAACAAACCACCATCAGCCTGTCAGTTCTAATACTATCTCCGGCATCGTGCACCTTAGATATCCTGTTGCTAATTGGAAAAGCCAGCCTTTCAGATACTTATCCGCAACATGACTTTCACCTACACTAGATGCCGTGGTCATCCTTGTTGAAGTATGGTTTACCTTGCAATACGTCAGGGCCACAAACTCTGGTAGTGGTGATGGATGGGTAAATGATCCTACCTATAATCATTATACTCATCGTCATCGCGGCCCCACTTCTTTCCCTTTCCCCAGGGGCTGCTGTGGTGGTGGCGGCCGCGGTAATAGTCATCGCCATCCCGATCGAAGCCGAAGAATTTTGACAACCAAGATTTGTGTCCTTTAGGCTTGTACCTGTCACCCTTGCCATCACCTTCAAACCGTTCTGGC
This sequence comes from Tuber microsphaerosporum, assembly GCA_003521225.1. Taxonomy (NCBI): domain Eukaryota; kingdom Fungi; phylum Ascomycota; class Pezizomycetes; order Pezizales; family Tuberaceae; genus Tuber; species Tuber microsphaerosporum. The sequence continues at coordinate 20,473 of QOVD01000224.1, read as the reverse complement.
ATGAAGGGGGCGCCGATCATAGATGGTGACGGCGGCGGCGGTGGTGGTGGCGGCCTAGGAGGTCCACCCGCCGGGCTAGGCCTCCATGGAGGAGAAGCGCTTCCGTGACCCAAAATAGGCCCATATCCAGGTCCCTTGCTGCCTCCGGGTGGAGGGCCATTACCCTTCGGTCCCCAGGCACTGCCAGCACCATGCACCTCCAGAATATTCCCACATCCAATCTTATCCCCCTTGGCATTCTTCACGATCACGGAGCCGTTCCCAATGAATGACTTTTCCTCCTTCTTAAAGGACAAGTACAAGTCCTGGAAACTCTGCTTTACAGAAATCACGCCCTGGAATTTCGGTATCTCTCCGTGCTTGCCGGTGAGATCGCCGACTTGACATGTTTGTGGGCTCTTCTTGTCACATTCGGGTTTGTCCCCTCGCTGGAAGGGGTCAAGGACGTTCTTGGCTCCGTCGCACTTCCCGTTACCGCTCACGGGTGCCTCGTAGAGTGATAGCTTGAACGGGCCCTCGTCGCCACGGTATGCTGTTAGGTCGAGCTTCACGAAGACGCCGGTTTTATTGTTGAAATTTGTTAGATTGAATTGTAGGTTTCCGTGGGCTCCAGTGCCGTGGAAGGATGCGATAAACCTGTTGGGCGCTGGTTGGTTCTGCCTCTAAAGGCTGTGGGAGTGGATGAGGAGGAAGAGGGAAGGGAACTCACTGTTTCCCAATAGGATTATCGGTGTAAACCTTTGCATCACCAAGGTTCCCGGTCTTTACGGAGATGCTGGTCGCGGTCGCAGCGAGGAGGAGGAGGGGGAGTGTTGTTGCTAGTGCGTAGTACATTTTCCCGAGAAGGACTGGACTGGTATAATATGCCCGCTGGGCTACTACCAATATCTGTCTACCTATCTATCTATCTGTCACGAAGGAAAAGAAAAAGAAGGTATCAAAACCCCCTTTAACACAACTATAAGTAAAGAACGTCGAGAAGGTAACGCGAGACCTGTCGCTTAAAATGGGGGGGAAATAAAAGAAAGGAGAGAAGAAAGGCCCAACTATAAAAGTGAAGCGGAGTGGGGGACAAAGTAGGGAAGAGGAGGAGGGAAGAAAGAAAGAAAAGGTAAGAAAAGGAGAAAAAAAGGGACTTGGGAACCATCAATATAATATAAAACAATACCTCACCCCCAAGAATGGAAATCACAAACTCCGGTGTCATGCCGGGGAAGTGTGCTATAGTTAAAAAGAAAAGCAGCACAGCTACATTAACACCGACAGCATCCACTACCTATCGAAATCTCCCTTCCTTAGCTATTCTTATTTCGTCTCGTCTCGTCTCGTCTAGTCTTCTTTTTTTCTTGTTGCATATATTTTCCCTTAGGCTCTACCGGTATAATACTGGGTTTTTCTCAGACTAAGCCTGTACTCGGATTTTGCTATATGCTATTAGTAGAAATATACTACAGCATTATGACTGGATAGGTTAGCTGAACTGGCCGGGCTACCGGTAGTTGGGCTAGCTGGTATAAGCTAGACTCTATCATACTTTACTTTATCATATTCTATAATACTCTTCTCTGCTCTGCTCAAGTATATCTTCTTCCCTCTCTACCCCGAGCGTGCGGAGGAGGGATTACTTAGAGAGTTCCTCCAATATGTGAGTACTGTACCGTAGAATCTCAAATAATTGAACCTCGCGCTAAGACGTCTGAAGTTCCCTCTCTTGGAGAGGGGGGGCGAGCGCACAGCGAAAACTGACTCCCTCAGCCCGAACTTAAGACAGAAAAAAAAGGAAAAAGAGTCAGGCCTTACCAGCAAAGGCAACTCCAACGTCCTAGCGCCAGGTTTAATTATTTGAGATTCTACGGTATGTATGACGGAGCGACTATTTTGGCTAGTCTAGTTAGAAAGTTGGGGGAAAACTTGATTGCTACAAGTGCAGGCATCCGGTGAGTTATGTATTATAATATAAATATTATGATGCTTTTTGGTGTTGTAGGCGCTACTCCATTACTAGTACATTGCGTTGCGCTGTACCGGGACACCGGGACTCGGTAAGAGATGGTTTTCCCCTTCCGATGGAAAGGTACTAATACAAGTAAGGCTTGGGTTTCCGGTGTCGCCCGGTGATTTGACGCTGCTATTGATTAAATCTTTCGGTATGGTGTGGCTTCCTTGCCATCCATCATAAATTACTTGCAGTCTAGCTTAATGCTATAGTAGAGAGCCACCGCAAGGTGAGGGAGAAAAAAAGTTCTATTCCATGATACTGGATGAGGGTACGAGAGTGCAAATACTAGTACATAGTTATGACGAAGGATGAGTTAAAAAGAGATACCGGTAAATAACTGTTTAATGGCCGCACCTGGTGTGGGAGATGTCCGCACTCTGAGGCCGCAGTTGTACGCGTATGTACCGGCGGAGTGACGCACGAGCTATGAAAAGTTTTCTCACACCTGTTTCTCTTTCATTCCTGTCTTTTTCTCTCTTCACTCCTTTCTTCCGGCACACACAACTTTCCTTAAAACTTTCCTTTCCATCAATTCATCACAACTAATCATGATTTTCATCGATTAATACAAACTCTGTGTCTCCACTTGAGCCGTTCTATTCCGCTGCGTATAATTTGAAAATTTAATTGTACTCAAAAGCCTAACCTGTTACTAGATGTATTAATTAGTTTTTGAAGTAACGCTTGATCGTGGGGGAAACGTCTCAAAGGTTTATCGCTCGAAGCCTAATCATTTTTCTAATTTATTAAGCTTTTCGGCCAAGACGGGAGAGGGAAAACGTCTTGCTAACTTAATTATCGGGAAAAATGGCTCCGACCTACCTTTGGGACACCCCCTTTGTACTGACTCTTTTTTATTAGTTGATATTCGCACAATATCAACTAATGAACCTCCACCGCCGATCATTACCTCCGCATCGATTTTCTTCAATAGATAATTAACAAGAGCAATCAAGAAATTACGAGACAGATAAGCATTTACGGGACTATAATTCCCCTGAAAGTGCTGTCCGTGATGCTCACGCCTATCCGTGACTTCCTTGGTACCCGCTAAGTACTGCCCTGGACAGTGGAGAGAGGTACATACTTTCCAGGCCTTGGTGTTGGATATTATGGGTGTACAGCCTCATTCCAAAAGTTCTCGCACCCTTCCAAGTACCACTGGCCTTAGAAAAAGGCCTCTCTGACCTGCTCCCTCTCTTATTCAGTGAAATAAATTGCGATAAAGGTTTATAGTGTTCCTAGGAGGATATCAGAAAAAAAGTTATAAAAAAGGCTGTTGTGGTCATGTTGTTGTGGGTTGGCGTTGTCCTTAGGGTACAAGGAAGGGTGCGAGAACTTTTGGAATAAGACTGTACGCTAGAAGTATGGTTGCTTAGTCATGGAGCTGTCTTGGTTGTCATTGGTGGTGGGTCTTGGTTGTCTCTTCAAATCTCTTTCCTCTTCAACCCACCGGTAAGTTTTTCTCTTGTTCTCATCTTCGGGAGAGCTACCCCTAGCACCTTCCGTGCCCAATTAGCGGTTGTGCAAACGCTCTGTTCCGCCCACCGCTTATCCGGCGCTGCTTGCCGCCTATCATTTCTAACACCTGGACATGCTCTAGACGCCTAGGTCATCACTCGTATTACCAACCCGCTTTGGGTTTAATTTACTGTAGCTGCGATCAAGGTTTCCATCGCTCGTGGCTACCGTACACCGACATATGAATTTTTTCCGAGAGAAAACCCTACCCGATGATTTATTTCCACCGCGGGGTGGTATGTTGTACTAGTACTCGTGGCTTCCCCGAAAAAGCTAAAAACATCGAGGGGATGGGGAAAGGAGCGTAATGTTGCCCTCTATTTCATGGGTACTTGGGATTGGGCAGAAATTTTTGTCGCCCACTGGTACTGATCCTTCCCCTGTCTAGCGAAACAGAGTTACTAACAAGCCTCACTGTTAATAGCTTAGAACTTGAGGAATCCCCTACCCAAAATCAAATCAACAAACTGTATGCTTGGGCCCAGTAGCCAGAACATGCTTGAAGTTGATCAAGGTAACCAGTGATCAGTCGTATAACGCAAGCCTGGAAATCTACCTTAGTCGGGTAGATGGCGAAATGGATGCATTCATTGCCCATGGGCGTCAAACGATTGAAATACTGTTCACCAGTATGCGTCACACTGAATGGCGATCATGCGTCCTAGTAAGACAGGCTTGTCTTATACCGTTCAGATAATAACGCGCTGGATAGCCTACTGGCCTTATGAAAAGGCCCTAAAGCAGTCTCAGCATGATTGTTTCGTGCTATTCAAACACCTTTGCCGCCAACCACCACTAAGTGTGGCGGATTGGTTCTTCGAAGGCTCGCACACAACTGGTTCCTTGGTAACCGTGGCTCGGCAATTTGGCTGCATCTCAGGGAGCGGCCGATCGGTTGCTACGGTACTTTGTTTGCTTCATATCTTGAGCAGCAACGCAACACCGCTGTCCGTATTTACAGTTCACGCAGCGGCGAGAGATGGGCGTTAGGGCGGAATAGCAAGACAAAACAACATCATACTTTATTCAGAGCCTGTTTGGCAAAAAAAAAACGGAAAGGGAGGGCAACCGTTCCGTTTTGTGACCATTTTACCTGTAGAAAGGGTTGTTTCAGAATTTTGGAACGGAAGAGAAAATGGCCACTTGTATGAGGCAACGGAATGGAACCGTCGTATCCAAACGGGCCCTCAAAGATTGTTTGTCTTTCCATTGGCAGTCAAGGGTTCCGTCATGAGTTGCCTGATGGGTTGGTACCATGGCAAGACGTGGTTTCATTGGCAGTCCGGTACGTCTTAAACTATCAGGGTGCTGTTTTTACCGTGTTGTTACTTAGAAAATTTCGGTGATATAGAGGAACCGCGGTGGCGATGAGTTGTCTGCACATGAGCTGGTTCCGGGTGGTGCATCAACGGTATCTTTTACGAACGAGCAATTCCGTGCTTTGGATAAAGTGGGCTCTTAGTCTACTCTACCGTTGAAGGACATATTGTTTTAACTATTTATTAGGATGTCACAATTCCGAACGATATCAAATCCAGCCTTAAGGATCTGGACAGCAAGGTCGATAGAAAATTGACACAAAGTTTGGTCGTTTCATGTTGCTTAGCATTGGCCGTGTCGTCTTGAAAGGAGGGTTTGATTTCTACCGGGATGAACGCAAGAATTCTGCCAGTAGGAAGTGTAAAAGCACGGTGTTACATGATCGTAAGGAAACAAGAATAACCATGATGCCCGGACGCTAACCGTATAGTCTGCCAGAGTCCCCTACTGTGATAACATGGACTCCCGTTGCATGCGGATGACAAGTGTACCGTAATATAACCAGCTATTACAGCCATGGGGAGTAACCGCATCCTACTACTACAAGGCATTTCAAGGATATTATCTCGGCAAGCTAAAAATTGCTATCATCATTATTATATTTATCTACTTGTCAGGGAGAGAGGGAGAAAAGAAATGTCTAGCTTGTATCCGTCTGTGTCTAGAAAAAGAACTTGTACATACCACCCAAACCGAATCCAGAACACCAGGTTAATGCAGGTCGAACTGAAATCTAACCCACTCGTTCGTTCATCTAGGGCGGAGATAAACCCACCGCTAGATGCTATAGAATTTTTTTTTTTTTTCAGAGTGCTTTTTTCAGTCTTTCATCACCACTTGTCTAGCAAGCAAACAAGCTAAGCATGCGCCCCCTCGCCTCCATGCCCACATCCAAACTCCGCGAGTAGATCCCCCATGTCCTTCCTCTTGCTACCCCGAACGCCTTTACGCTTATTAGCCTGGCCACCGGACGACGACGATGGGCTAGAAGGCGGGGAGCCAGCGGAACGGCCTTTGCGTTTCGCTTGCGCAATAACCGGGCTTCCGATTCTCTTGAGGATAAAGATATTATTGCGACACTCCTCGCTACTTCTGGTAACGTTGTCTCCGATTTGCAAGAGAAGGGTTAGCTTTTCGGGCTCAGTCTGGTGCTTGCGAAAGACGTGTATGGCCCCGCGGGTTGTGGTCAGATCTTCCCACAACTGGGATTTGTCGTGTTCCCAATGCACGCGCCAGTAGGGAGCATCGGAGGTGATATTGGTACCAGTCAGCTCGACTATTTCCAGGGATTGGATCCAGCTAAGGTACTTGGGGGACTCATTGGTAATCCTCGAGTGGTTCCTAAGGATTAGTACCTTCAATCTAGATAGCTTCCCGTCCCTGGAGGAGGAGCGAGACCAGGACCTAATTACACCGTCGTCAAGGGTGCTAACCTGCCCGTTACTGGTGAAAGGGAAATTTAGAACCACTAGATTGGGAATCTCCGGTATGCATAAAAGTTCGTCTCTAGTATAACCTTTGTTATACAGAAGGTTCAGGTATACAATCCACATCCCTTGACTATTGGATATGGGGTCTATTAGAGACCCAAGGGAAATCGTGTATGCGAGTTTTTCGATCCGTAGACGTTCCATGGCTGGTCCACCGCTCTGGGTCTTGGAATGACACACAAAGTTGGGTTCATCCTAGCATACCACTATTATTAGATAACCCTGACAAACAAATCAATGGGATGGAAGGAATTACCCCATAGACAGAAGCGAATCTAGACCACACGAGAAAGCTATCTCTCGAGCTATGAAGGGAAAGCAGAAAGTCAGTTAACATTTCATAACAAATAAGATGGGATAGGGAGCCCCACGTATTCAAAGTGTCTTCCCAGACAGGCTTCATGATAACCCAGGGGATGCCTCTTAGTATCTCGATTGTGAACTCCTCGATATGCTTATTCAATGTCCGGCGAGCAAGAACATGCAGGGACGGGGCCCCAGTTGTACGGCCGTCCCCGTCAATGATCTCCGGAGGGCGAGGCTGGAGTGTTGGCCTCCGACGGTTGATGCGAGTCCAATCGGTACCGGAAGGCATTGTAACGATAGTCTCCATGAATCGATTCCCGTTTTCGTCTCGTTGGGAGTTCCTGATAAAATTCTTGTACTGTGTGATGATTGTGTCTTCAGGAGGTTTGCCACGTTTATTTAGGCGATAGCGGGAGTGCATGATTGCGGTCTATGATTGCGAGTTGATTTGAGTTAAGATACGACTGCTGTAGGGCTGGGACGTGAAGGTTTCCTGGTCCTTGGAACTCCTGATCAGGGCGTGTTGAATGCGTGGTGTCGCCAAGAAATGGTTTCGCGAGAGGCAGGAGGTTCAAGTCGGGATTTGGGGTTGCTCATTGGTAGCACAGCATGTTTCCCGCTGTAGAGCGGCTGTTTAGCGATTAGAATGAACTGAACCGAGACCCCCAGCTGCAGACATGACCGGAGACGAGGGTCCGGCACCAACATGGAATTGTCAACGCAGCACATAGAAAGCACTGCTCTCAATATTAGTGGAACGTATTAACAAGGGATATTGAGAGGGAAATGTATCACCAATGCAGAGGAGTCCGAGTTTCGTACGACCATTCTCCTCCCTAGAAACTGTTCAAATGCTGCCCCGAACCGGCGGCGGTGGAGTAGGGGTGGAGGGCAAGTGCCAAATTCTAACTTTTAGAAAGCATATAAAGCGATAGCTTTGGCAATAGAAGTCACGATGTCGATTGGTATCGTAACCCAAGAGGATGAAGGTTATCTAAGAGAAATCTCTGAGCATACTCCCTCAGCGACTAACAGCAGCGCAGTGTACGGAGATATCCGGAAGATGCGCGAAGAGTTGGAGAGGGCGAGGGGAGAGGTATCATGCCTTGTGGGTAGCCGATAGTCTGCAACTGAAAGAAAAAAGAAATTCCTAGCCTGCAGGCATTTCAATGCTTTATTAAAGAGGAAATAATCGAGGGCCTGATCTCGAAACAAGTTCTTCATGGCCACGAACTGAGCTGCACCTTCCACCGAGCAACCGCACAACACGTGCCAAGTGAGCCGGTAAGACATATCGGTGGGGCGAGTAGTGCTCCATCTTCTAGGACTGAATGATTCTCGAGTGCTCCGGAGCCAAAAGGGAATCTTCGCAGTCGTCCAACACCCTTTGTTAGTAAATGTTGGAACAGTGCAGGCAAGATATATTGATTCTTTTATGTTTCAATTTCTATCCCAGGGTTCGTATGCAGGTATTTGGAGCCGAACCTGTCGTTAAATCCGAGGGAGACATATTCGAGGGCTGATTTCCGACGCCGTCCTCTATATCGACCTTCGATACTCGGTGGGAGTGTGCTAAGTGCCAACAAGTAAGACCGCTTATGCGGTTAGAAGTGCGCGGGCGGGAAGAGTGACTGGTGAAATAACCAGCGGATCCCTAATCACTGCTCTTGGGTCTATTCCGGCGCTCTGAAGTAACAATCAACCCGATCAACGAGTTGTGGGCCGGTATGAGGAACATAGTTAGCGGACATGACAGGGCTTTTGGAAAGTATTCGAAGTTGGAGTATTGTGTTAGTGGCCAATAAGCTCCAAGCGCACAAGGCCCAAGTTCGAGCTGAGTAAAGGGGAGCCATTTTGTTGGCCCACAGCTGTTGCGATGCTGTGGTGTTTGTTCTGGGGGTGGAGGTGATGATAAAGAGAGAAGAAAACACACTAAAGGCAGATTGGCAGTGCCTAGAATTATGCTACGATATTAGGTTGTTCTTGACGCCGCCCTAGTGTTACCTATAGCAGTGGGGGGGGGGGGTTCTAAGGAGTGCAAAAGTCGGCTTAGATGGTTTAGGGTGCTGCTTTAATTCAATTCGGCCCCGTGGCTATCAAAGCGTCAAACCCTCTTGCACTAAGTAAGTACAAAATCTAATAGTGTAAAGTCATATAGTTTAAATCACTCACACACTGGCTTTGAAATCCCGAAGAATTGTCCTTCATGAGCGATGACTCGGATTCTGCTTGTATGCTTTCTTGTAGAGCTCCGTATCAGCACAAAACTGTGTAAGCAGAGATGGTGCCACTGGGCTAAAAGATTGGCACAGCAGCAAAGTCCCAGGAATAATTAGTGAAAGCGAAAGCAACTTTTTTCTTGTTTCCTGAAATACATAAGAATTGAAAATTATCGCTTGTACAAGCGCTATTGCAAACGCCAGTTGTAGCCCTGAAATTTCTACCAAGTAACCCGGTCCTCTAGAAAAATTATTTGTTTAGAAGGAATATCCTCGAACCCAGAAACAAATGAAATCAAAGAGAAAGAGCTCATTCGCCTCATACGCCCCGCGAGAAAAGGAAGTAGGGAAAAAACAAGAAAACAGAAAACTAATGAAATGTAAGAATGCACGCAACGAAATGATTACTCGCAAATCTTATCTAGAGACTCTCAGTAAGAGACCCCTTCAGGGTTCTTGATTCTGGGCGATCGTCTAACGGGCGATCGTGAGATCTTAACGTTTGCATTTTCGAGATTCGGTGTCCTTAGAGCCCCGACCAGCTTCAGACCATTCGGGGTTACTGGCATCATGAAACTGTCAGCCGACACTGAGGCTTTAGGAGCCTTGAACGTCTTCGGCTTCTTCGGGATAGGTAATTTCTTTCTGACTCTGCTTCCAGAGACTGGTATCCCCAGAACAACCCTGAGTTGTTTTGCCCCTGCGGGAAGGGCGGCCTTGACAAACTCAAGGACCTCTACAGTCTCCACATGTTGGCTAATCTTCATAAGAGGGTTGGGAAACTTAAAATTGCCAGTTTGGTGAGGGTGGTTAGGAATATACTACCTACCTGAACACGCATTGCCGCGAGGTCCGAATCTGTCTCGGCTTTTGTGCAAGCCTTTGGTGTATCACTGAACTGCTTCCTAGAGGTCCCGAACCATCCCAGAAATGGGTCTTTGGCTCCAGCTGTGACAACCGGATACGGCTTAAGGTCTACACCCATGGCCTCAAACAGGGTAGCGACATCATCACTGACTCCCTTGCGGCTTCGGAGAATTCTCTTTTCTTGGGTCATTTCGCTGGCAGAAAATAAAAGTGAAACGGTGCTGGTTAGCTGAGGTTAAATAGAAGTGCAATAGAGACAGGCGTGGTGGTGGATTGATGACAGAAGATATCTGACTAGGCCCCTTCCCGAGGCTGTGGCGCAGTCCGCAGATCAGCTAGCTGCCAACCAGAATAAGTTTTACAAGTTGTGAGGACGAGGTCGCTAATAACGTACTGTGGCAGTTGGAAAAGCAAAGGTCGAGAGCTGGAGTCTGGGAAGGGGGGAGAAGAGAAGGTGTGGGGCATTCAACCCTTGGTTAACGGGGTGCGCTGGTGGGAGAGGGTAGGGGGGTGAGAGAGAAAAGAAGAGGGGAATTAGTGTGTAGGAGTGTTTAGCAACTGCCTTAAAACAAACCCCGAACCCGGGTGCCTCCAGCGTCCAAAGAGGAGGGGAGAGGAGGGGAGAGGCAATGATTGTGGGGGGGTGATCTTTTATATTAAATACTGGGGGGAAACTAGGAAAGGACAGGAGGCTCTCGTGTTGGGGCAACCCCCGAGCGCCGTTTCCTGGTGATCTACATTCATGGCTGCCTCGCGCCCAAACAACAGTACACTTTGAAGATAAAACCAGAGCGGTAAATGGAAGAAAGATTAGAGAGACTTGATCCGTTTATTAAAGAAACTAGTTTTACTGTATCAAAAGCGCGTTTCCCATGCAAGGGAGATCCTGGCTAGCTTTGGCCGAGTGAGTTTCCATGTATCCCATGCGCCAAATGCCCACTCTTTAACCTTCTTGGTGCCCTTCAAACTCAAAGACAAATCTCCCACAACCTCTAATAAAACTAAGAAGGCCACTGAACACCAATATAAGTGGGTAAAAAGAAAAAAAAGAAAAAAGGTTGGATGTCGCCACGAATACTAATCCCTATCTCATATCCCCACTATAGCTGTCATCTTCTCTTCCTAGCTTATGAATGGGGAACAAGAAAGTAAGCATTGTGCTCCCTCTACCACACTGCCGGGCCTCGAATGCCCACATATAAAAGGTGCATATGTGATAAATTAGCCTCTGGGGAGCAATTTAAAACATCTAGAACGTGGTGATAGCTTGCATTGTCTCATATTGTAGGAATTATATATATATGGATCGTTATCGCAGAATCCCGATAACTCCCTTATTTGTTTGATGCCCTCTGAATTCAACACCGTTTAACAGATATCTACAGTGATGGCAGCGGGAAGGCGGGGGATAATATAAACCCACGATCCCGGATGCTCCAAGGCCGGAAGTGACTTTTCCCAGGGTCAGACTCCAGGGAGCATTTGAGGGCTTTGATTAAAGGGCACATTTGGACCCGGTGCACACTGTCTAATAGTGGCAGATATTCCTCAGATGACTCATCACAACCGGCGCAAGTATGTACCAACCTAAGGCCTTGACCTCCCCAGTTATGTTCTATCCTTCACTCAGAGTGATGGCCCAATTGACATTAGGGCGTTCAACACCTCTATGGGTTTCATTGTGTTGAGGCAGAATATATGTACTGGGCTTTCTGAGTAAGGGGAGATACCTATTTCACCGGAAGATAGTTGGGGATGACTAGCAGCAATTCAGGGCTGTGAGTTATCATTCGTGACAACTAAGAGTTGGCGTTGATGGAGAGGCGTACAAGCACAAGCGGGGTATTATGTTACTCTCGCAATTTGAGCCTTAGTCAATGTAACTGCCGGATGGTTTGAATACGTCTCGGGGAGTAGATGATTCCTGGCGTTATGTAGGTGAAATAGGATCACTGAGCCGCGCCATGGAGGAGTTAGGATCGACATTTAATAACCAGCAGTTCCTAACATAGATATCCAACAGGTACCAAGTTCTGCTAGCTCTTAGAGTCCACTAGAAACAATGCATTTATTCCTCGAAGGTGGCTTGCCGTAATGCACATACTGTGTATTATTATTATTATAGTCTTTAATGGTTAAAACGCCTCGCCCGGGCCCAGGCTGTCCAACACGTAGGTGACTAAGAGAATTGAAGGCAAGAGCAACATCCACCAAACTCCACAGCCACTTGCAGAACAAGCACAAGGTACCGTATCCCTGTAGGGTAACGAGGACCAATTAACTCCTCGCTTACTGTACGGACACCTGCTCCAGGAATTGTTCTAGAAGTCCTACGGTATTTCTTCCCTTTCTCTTTAGGGTTTAGTGAGTCAGATATCAATGATCCTAACAACAGGTTAGTCCAGTTGATCCTGGTGCAGATCATGGGATATTCCGAACTCCACCAAGCAGCACCCAGACAAAAACTAAATTGGCCGAGATGACATCAGAGCCTGTGAATGAAGTCCGATGTCAATAATAACATAGTTTGAGGAAGTCTTGAAGCTTCGATTTCATGTATTTTTTTTCTTCGGCGCTAGAAGCGGACGATATTATTGATTGTCAGTGCTTCCGCCCGCTACAGTAGAACGAGGTATCATACCCAGGTACGATAAAAGGCTTGACTTTTTTTTTATCTTTATTTTCATTAATTTTTTATTTAACGAGGCCTGCGTCGCAAGGCTAGGGACAAAAGTGTTCGGGTGTCTGTGTGTGCATGAGACTCCACTCCAACCACCACCACAAAAGAGGACAGATCTCAATGCTGGGGGGCAAAGGGGCTCGCCACCTCGGAATATATGTTCAGTCTACTCGTGCACACTATACAGGAGGTCACAAGGGGATGTAGGATCAATTCCGCAATATTCTATGAGGGTCTTTTGAGCGTTGCTACCTCTTGCTTACGAACCCTGCCATGCCGTCCTGCGAGGAACATCCACCCAACCGACCCAAGAAGTGAAAAGGCCCAACTTCCTCGTCCTCCCCCCCCAACGCCAACACACCCCCTACCGTACTCTGCCCATCCAACCAAAACAAAACCATCCAGACCAACTCCCTATAAAAAATCCCTATATATCTCTTAACTTCCTACAAATACATTTTTCACTTACAAGCAGCAAAGATGCGAATCAAAATCCGTGCACCCAACGGATCCCAGGTCCTTACAGTATCATCAGAGACAACAATATCTTCGTTTCTCTCAGAGATTCGCTCAAAAACATCTTTATCCGGAGATATCGAAATTAAGTATGGCTATCCGCCCAAATCTCTACATCTTAGCGAGCACCCATTGTCAACCCTCCTCAAAGACTTTCCTACCAAACTTGAGGGCGAGCAGTTGATTATATCCGAGAGCGGGGAAGGTGGTGGCGGAGGTGGTGGAGTAATTCGAGGGACTGGGTCTATCGCCAACACTTCCACTGCTAGCAGGAGCGATCCCCCTTCTGCGGCTTTTTACAGTGAGAAAGGGAAGTCTGTCGCAAGTTCGAGTGCTCCTTTTTCTTTCTCCGGAGCCGCGCAAGGTCCGACATCACAGCCCGATGCGCCTTTGGCGTTAAATCGGTCCCTGAAGTCCAAAATCAACAAAGATGATCCTCCGGATGTCCCCCTAAAGAGTGGACGTGGAACGATGGTTTTGCGCGTGATGGAAGACGATAACAGTTGCCTTTTCTCGGTTTGTATTTCCAAATTACTTATTCGAGCCCAAAAATTCTAACTGACCTTGTGATTAGGCCATAAGTTATGTTGCTACTAGCTCCCTTTACTCAGCTACCGAGTTACGCCAGCTCGTTGCTACCACAATCCAAGAAAACGCAGACACCTACAGCGAAGCGGTCTTGGAGCAAAAGCGAGACGGTTATTGCGAATGGATTCAAATGGAGAGTTCTTGGGGCGGAGGAATTGAGCTAGGCATTTTCGCAAACTTTTTTGATCTCGAGGTTGGTTTTCGTCAATGCACTGAATCCGGCTCCCCTCTAACAGCATAGATATGCACCATTGATGTCTCTACAAACGAAGTCATCCGATTCAACGAGGGGAAAATAAACAGAGCTATTGTAGTTTACTCCGGTATTCATTACGATGCAATCGTCTTATCGCCTGCCGGATCCCGAACAAACGATCCCTCCAAGGACAAGCGGATCTTCAGTTCTGGCGACGATGAGGAGCTGGAAGGGGCATTAGAGCTTTGCAGAGAACTCAAAAAGAGAAAGTATTTCACCGATACGAAAAACTTTTCTCTCAAATGCAATATCTGCAAAACCGGTCTCAGGGGCGAGAAAGCAGCTGTGGCGCATGCGAAAAACACAGGGCATAATGATTTTGGGGAGTACTAGAGCGGGGTGTTGGTTTTGTTTCATTAGCGTGGAGAGCGGGATAAATATCAGGTCTTTTGTATCTTTTTGTTTCTGTGCTTGTCGGATGTAGAGAGGCATCGGTAGATAGACTAATATTACTGGTTCAGAGAGCACAATCCGTGATATAAGAGTGAAAAGATAGGCTAGTTTATGATACGTGTACGGCGATTGATCAACGAGCTATAATACGAGTAGAGTATTTTCACGAATAGCAGTTTGTGTTGAAAAAAGCTTAACGCCTAGGTCTGCATTGCAGTACTCGCAGAAAGAAAGTTCCCAGTTACAAATAGTGAGGTGGAGCATATGGCTTCACCATCCCTAGCCCAGCCCACACCACATATTATAAAGGCACAAGTATGGTCATTCGAGCTCCATCGAACTGAGCCGCTGGCCCATCTTCTCCTGCTCCTTCTTATCCTCCGAAGCTTGGTAAAAGGCCGCGGTTCCAATGCCTGCCGCAGCATCGGCCTCTTTTTGAGAATAAGGCTCCTCCTTCAACAATCGTACTCTATACCCATGACAAAGTTAGGCTGTCAAATCGTGCCAAGAAATCGCGGGAAAAGATCCGGATAAACAGGTTCTGGAAATATTTATTACCTTCGTTTATGGTTCTTGCCACGACGGTGCTGCACCATATTCCATTCACTCTCAAAGTACTTTGCACATTCAACGCAATGGAATTGCCCAAGGCCTGGTTTATCCTCGTCCGGAACTAAAGCCTTAAGTTGAGCAAGCTGTTTTGGATCGCGGAGGTCGGAATGAACTTGGTCCATATCACTGCCATCGCCGTCACCAACAACCAGCAAAAGTCAGTTGATGCACGCAGCTTTACCGTATCTGTTCAAGAAAATTGGGGAGTGACAAGGGCGCCTTTTTTCCATACCGAGTCCTACGCTTTGTCTTTGAACGACGAATAGCGCCCATGGTTTTCTTGACTTGACTTGTTGTTACTGTGGAAGACCGGATGGTATTGGTATGTAAGCAGTTGGTTCGAGAAGTGGATCAACTCGGTAATGGGTAGAAAACTGCTCTCTCTTCTTTTTTCTTTTTCTTTTTTTCCTCTCTCTTCCGAACCTTACCTATGATGGGTTTAGCTCTCAGGTGTAAGGTCTTGGCAATCAAGTTGCTGGTATCGTATGCACTCGAGTACGGAATTGAATTTTGGGAAGCTTTCTGGTTTTGAACTTGTGCCACGGGCCGAGGGTCGGGGAGATGGAAAGATTTTTTCCTCCTTGTAAAACTACCCTCGTTCACTTGCAAAAGTGCTTCGGTAAACTCTTGGCATACGGTACTCGTTCCAATCCTTATCGTACCGGTAGTTTCCCTCTTTCCTCACTCTTTTCACCATCTTTCCCCACCTCTTCTCCCTCACCACCTCCTCTTCCCTTTCTCTTCCCCCATAAGATTTGTCCCCTCTCAGAAGAGACACACGGTCCTCTCTTCTACTGACTATCGAAGCGAATAGTCTTCTATACCTATACATAATTTTTTTATTTTAAGAAGCTTTCATAATGCTATCTAGGCATCTTTCCCGGGCCTCCAAGCTCGTAAGTCTCTTTTCTTTTGCTTTTGGCTTTTGATTCTCCCTTCCCCCCCGCAAGCTACCGGATAACAGCCGGCTTCATCACCATTCATACAGCCTCCGGTAGAAAAAATCGGGAAACGGGGATCGGGCTTCTAGAGTTTTGATTGGAGGGTTCAGTGTGCTCGAGCCAATTGAGTGACCGTGTTTCTGACTTTTAATTTCCGCATTCTCGATTTTTTCGACCGGAGGCTGTATGTTGTAGGCTTTAGAGAAATAAGACTAATGGAGGCTTGTATTACAGACTGCCAGCTTCAGGTTTGTAAGCTTTGACTACCTTTTGTTTACTGGGTTTCAGCCTTTATCCAGGCTCAATCCATAAACCCGGCCGGCTTTATTCTAATAAACCTTCTTCGAACTTCAGGGTCGGGGGTGCCGCGGACTCGCTACTGTTGGCGATGATCCGCTCAGTCGAAAAGTTGAAATGACAAACTGGGAGAAGGTCAGTTCCAGCGTCATGATATTCTCACTCGGAATTTCCGTTATGTTAGGTGTACTCGGGGGCGCATGAAAGTGATTAACATTTTGTGCTTTTAGGGAAACTACATCAATTATAAGTGTGTCTTTTTTCCCCTTCCTCATTCCTTGCTCTTTATAGAAAATCTTTCATTATTTCTGGTTTTTGCTCGACGCTGTGAACATCATCGTTAGGCGTTGGGGTAGTGTGGGGGTTAGGCGGCACGTCATCACATGTCAAGGATCAGCGCTGAGAGACATTTATGTCAAACTGCAGGAAGATGAATGAGAACCTAGCTGTCGTCCGCAGTCGCCTCAACCGTCCCCTCACATATGCCGAGAAGATTCTCTACTCTCACTTGGATGATCCGCACGGACAGGATATCGAGCGTGGTAAATCCTACCTCAAGCTTCGACCCGACCGTGTGGCCTGCCAAGATGCGACTGCGCAGATGGCAATTCTTCAGTTTATGAGTGCGGGACTGCCTTCAGTTGCTACTCCATCGACCGTGCATTGCGACCATTTGATTGAAGCTCAGGTTGGAGGTGCTAAGGATCTTGCCAGGGCAGAAGCCATCAACAAGGAGGTGCGCAAGTCACTTGGATCTCTGTTCCCATAAAGTTCAGTTGGTGCTGACTGGATATCAAAGGTTTACGACTTCCTTTCTTCATCTTGTGCCAAGTACAATATCGGTTTCTGGAGACCTGGGTCTGGTATCATTCACCAGATTCTCCTGGAGAATTATGCTTTCCCTGGCGGCCTTCTCATTGGTACTGACTCTCACACACCTAATGCTGGCGGTTTGGGAATGTGCGCCATCGGTGTTGGCGGTGCCGATGCCGTTGACGTTATGGCCAACCTTCCTTGGGAGTTGAAAGCACCTAAGATAATTGGCGTTAAACTCACTGGAAAGCTTAGCGGATGGACTGCTCCTAAAGGTATTTTCACAACCGTGATTTTATTGGCCTGCGTTAACTCTCGTAGACATTATCTTGAAGGTTGCTGGTATTCTCACCGTCAAGGGCGGTACTGGTGCCATTGTTGAGTACCACGGCCCTGGCGTCGATTCGCTGTCTTCAACTGGTATGGGCACTATTTGCAATATGGGTGCCGAAATCGGCGCTACCACCTCTGTTTTCCCATTTAACGATAGCATGTACAACTACCTCGCTGCCACCAAGCGTAAGGATATCGGAGACTTTGCTCGTGTCTATGCCAAGGAGCTTAAGGAGGACCAGGGCGCAGAGTACGACCAATTGATCGAGATTAACTTGAGTGAGCTTGAGCCCCATGTCAATGGACCGTTTACCCCTGACTTGGCTACTCCTATTTCTAAGTTCAAGGCTGCTGTTGAGAAAAACGGATGGCCTGCTGAGCTGAAGGTTGGTTTGATTGGGTCATGCACCAATTCCTCTTATGAGGACATGTCTCGTTCGGCTTCAATTGCTCGCGATGCTTTGGACCACGGTGTCAAGGCTAAATCTCTATTCACTATTACCCCTGGCTCTGAGCAAATTCGTGCTACAATTGAGCGCGACGGCCAGCTCCAGACTTTTGAGGAGTTTGGTGGCGTTGTTCTCGCCAATGCCTGTGGACCTTGCATTGGGCAGTGGGATCGCAAGGATGTCAAGAAAGGAGAGGCCAATTCTATTATCTCTTCCTATAACCGCAACTTCACTGGAAGAAATGATGCCAATCCTGCTACTCATGCTTTTGTTACATCACCGGATCTTGTCACTGCTTTCACCATCGCTGGTGATCTTCGCTTTAATCCCTTGGCTGATAATCTCAAAGACAAGGGCGGAAAAGACTTTAGGCTTTCTCCACCGACTGGTACTGGCCTCCCCGAGAAGGGTTACGACCCTGGCCGTGACACCTATCAAGCTCCTCCGGCTGACCGCACTGCTGTTGGTGTCATGGTTTCCCCAACCTCCGACCGTCTCCAAATCCTCAGCCCTTTCGAGCCATGGAATGGCAAGGACGCCAACGGTATCCCTATCTTGATCAAGTGCAAGGGCAAGACCACTACCGACCACATCTCGATGGCTGGCCCGTGGTTGAAGTACCGTGGACATCTTGACAACATCTCTAACAACATGTTGATTGGTGCTATCAATTCTGAGAACGGAGAAGCAAATAAGGTTAAGAACGCTCTCACCGGTGGATACGATGCCGTCCCTGCTACCGCCAGAGACTACAAGTCTAAGGGTACCAAGTGGGTTGTTATTGGTGACTGGAACTACGGGGAGGGGTCCTCGCGGGAACATGCTGCCTTGGAGCCTAGGCACTTGGGTGGCTTGGCCATCATCACCCGTTCCTTCGCTCGTATCCACGAAACCAATCTTAAGAAGCAGGGAATGCTCCCATTGACCTTTGAGAATCCTGAGGATTATGACAAGATCAACCCTGACGACAAGGTTGATTGTAAGTATTTCCTGCCCCACGTAGAATATGCAGAGAGCTAATAATGATTCTGCAGTGCACGTAACCGACTTGGCTGTTGGCAAACCAATGAGAATTAAGTTTACTCCCAAGAATGGCAAGCCATGGGAGACGAGCTTGCTCCACACTTTCAATGAAGGTAACTATTTCTCCCTAACCTAATCCTCTGCCTGGCCATTCCTAACGCGTCAACAGGTCAAATCGAATGGTTTAAAGATGGATCTGCTTTGAATAGTATGGCCGAGAAGGCAAAGGCATAAGTAGCCTATTTTTTGTTTTTGTTTTTTTCCTTTGGTCAAGATAGCGTTTTTAAAAATGTACAGTACCCTACCAAATTTGTTTCCTTTTTCCTTGCACTTTTTCCCACTTGCGAAGGTGGCATTCGAGCTCAGTTAACAAGAATGGGCTATGGAGATCCATTGGAAGATGGAGGCACTCTTCGGGTCGCCCCGTAGAATTACTGGACGGCTTTGTTTTCTAGTTTCTACCCAATTTCTTTCTTCCCTCCTTTCTTTTTCTCTTCATTGTAGGCTGTTTATATTTACGGACGAATATCTCCCTTTGTCTACTATCATATCAAAGTTAACACCATTTGTAATTCCCTTGTGAAATTATTTATCTTGTCAAGTACTGCGCCATCTGCCCCAAGGACGGAAGTCTAGTATCGCGATCTACAGTAGTATCTATCTGCGCCATTTTATGTGCCAGTTTTCCAGAAATAGCCCTCTACTGCTTACCAAGCCCTGCAGCCATATTGGTAGCCTCCTGGATGGTCCTTGCGATGGTAGAGCGGACCTTTCCGTCCTCCAAGATGAGCAAGCCACAGATAGTGCAGCCAGCTGGAGTAGATACCTGCTCCCTGATGATTGCCGGATGCTGACCAGCCAAAACCATTCTACCGGCACCTTGCATAGCTACAATAAACCCCCCGACAGTCAATCACATCAATAAATGAACGAGTGAGTGGACTGGGGATAGAATCGTAATATCTTACTCTGAGCAGCCATCATCTGCGCTTCCGCCCTCGGCAGTCCCATCATGACCCCACCATCGGCCATGGCCTCGACTATAAGAGCGTAGAAAGCGGGACCGGATCCGCACAGGGCGGTGCAAGCGTCCATATGCTTCTCACCAAGCACCAACGAGCGACCAATCTGCGAGAATATCCAGGAAACCAGAGCCTTCTCCTCCGGGGAGATATCGTCCTCCGCCGAAATGACGGTCATGCTTTCGCGGATCTATCTATCCACATCAGCGCCTACCCCTCTTCAAAAAGGAAAGAAGCAAATAACGATCGCACCTTAGAAGCAGTATTGGGCATAGCCCTAACCACCCTGGTACTACTATGCACCACCTCCCTGAGCGCAGCAATCTTAACCCCAGCAAGAATACTAACGAGCAATTTCCCCTCCAGCGCCTCGCTCATGCCCTCCTCACCCAGCACTTCAGCATACATTTGCGGCTTGCAGCCCAAAATGACCACGTCTGCACCCCACACCCCTTCCACATTGTTGCCCGTGTAGATTTGGACCGGCGGGGTGCCGTGTGTGGTGAACTCCTCGAATGCGCGGCGCACGCGGGAAGCGGACTCGGGGCGCTTGACGCACGCGACGAACTTTGAGGGGAGGCGAGTGGGGTTTTTGCTGGCGTCGTGGAAGCGCGTTGGGAGGAGAGTAGTAGGGGTGCTGGTCCCGGAGGAGGCGCTGGGGGGGAGACGGAGGAGGTTGGAGGAGGAGAGACTGGATAGGATTCCGGAGAGGATAGCGACTCCCATGGTGCCGCAGCCGAGGACTGTGAGGGTTAGTGATTCGGGGGTTGATTCCATCTTTTTTATCTTTGTTCTCTTGTTGCGGGGGGATGAACTTTGTGAGGTGGG
>QOVD01000222.1:0-30908 GCA_003521225.1 Tuber microsphaerosporum | reverse complement strand
TTCCTACCAACACTCCCTGCCAGCCCCCGACCAGGCGAACTATATAACTTACTAGTCCAGGCCATTAAATTTTTTTAAATATTCCCCCGAAATGGAATATGTATAATAAGTGATCTAGTTATGTATAATAATAATATTATAACAATGCCTCTGCAGGCATGATACCTAATTAATAAAAATTTGTAGAAATAGCCGTAAAACCTATTATACTTCTTTAGTCAGGTACATACCATAACTCAACTCACCTCCCGATTACGGTACCTTAAAAATCGCCTAGTGGTATTGACCCGCCGCTATACTTCTTAGGGTAGTCACTGTTTCTCTAAAGGCCTGACCCTGCGGCAAACGCGCTTCTCTAGGGATAGTAAAGTAGCTACTAGTACTATGCCGCGTAGGTAATAATGGCGGGTCAAGTTTACCTATGATAGAATTTGTGGTATAGTATAAGTAGGATCCGGCCTGCTGGTACTGTACTGCCGCCCCTGCACGGACTCCCTACTTAGGTGTGCCAATTGCACCGGCCCGCACGACTCTGGATTTTTACTGTGCCCTTCCCGACCCAAGGATGTATCTGGTGGACCAGGAACGGAGAAGGGGGTGGAAGGCATGGTCCTTACTTGACTACTATGATAGTGTTATAGTAGTTACATACGCCTTGTTGCGTATATTTTATATTGTTTGTGAAAGGGGATGGATGAGGTTTCTTTTGTTATATGGGGTTTTTAGGCCATAACTCAGGTTGCATGCCATGGTATTCCCGTTAGTTAGGTGTAGCTACAAATAAACCGAGGATTTGACAAAAAAAAAAATGCTGGTACTGTACTGTACTATGCCCTTTTGCATCTAAGAACAGCATCCACCGCTGCGCATTGCAAGAGCGCGTAGACGGAACTGGCACTTCTGGAATCGAACACCGGGGGCTCTTTTTTCCCTTCCTTACAAGTACAATACTATTTTCCTTTTTTTTTATACTTATTTGTGCGGAGATGGTACAGTTGAAGAAAAATATATTTATATCTATATTAAGTGATATCCGGTGATCTAGCGTTAGTTAAATGACTAACGGTAGGTGGCCTAAGGCATATCACACAGCATTTACAATTGCCAGAGCCTCCACTTCCGATCCTGTACCGCTATCGCCATGACGAATTTAAGCCCGGAGATCACTGGATCCGGTAGCTAAATACTAGTAGATATTCAACATTATTTTCAACCTTCAGAAAATCCCCATGTCCAATGTCCCCAATATCCCAGCCAAACCCAGCCTACTTATTACAAGTAACAAGTGCCCCAACAGAGATTAAACAAACGCACAGCTAATTGTCTACGCATCAGTGTGCCCATACAGAATTCGAAGCCCAATGTTCGGGTACTTGCCTATAACAAGTGTCCATTCCATCATCCCCTATACCATTTTCCCTAAAGACCATTCCTTTTTCAGATTTTTTTGCATTACGCTGGATGAACAACAAAAAACAAGTAGGCAAAAAAAAAGTTAAAATGCTAAGGCTCAAGACTATTTTTTAGTCTGTCTCTTCATGGCCTTGCGGGTTTCCTTCTCCCGCTCTCTCTCAAGGAACTTTTTCTGTTCCTCGGCACTCATTCCGCGAAGCTTCTTCTCTCTTTCGATTTTTTTATCCTCGTCTCTCTTAAGCTGTCGCTCTTCAGCCTTTTCCTCGTCGGCCTGCTTCTGGAGTTTCTTGGCTTCTTCTTCACGAACGGCCTTAACCTTTCGGAGGACCTCGGGGCGGAAGTGAGCAACTGCTGCGAGATGATCGACCAAACGAATGAATGCCTGCAGGAGTTTGGGCAAAGTGGTGGGAGCCGTGTCAGATGAGATGTTGACCTGGAGAATAACACGTTTTTTTGGAGCTGTTTCTGCAAGACTAGGAGATATTAGCAGAGGTTACCACATGGTACGGAGGTGGCATACGTAGTAGGCTTATCGATAGGCTGGTCGCTAACAATCAAGTATTCAAGGATATCCTGGCAATCCACAACTGCCTCCTTCAATTCCTTCGTCAATATAGTGTCTCCGATCTCCTTGCTCTCACTCATAACAGCTAACCAGTTCGGGAGTCCATCCCAATCTGAGGTCCTCGTAAGCGAGAGGTCATAACGATCATCTCTCCACCTCTTCATATGATTCTTATTAACCAAGGCCCAGACAAAGCTATCATACTTAGAGCTCGGACCACTCTTTCCAGCATCTTGACCGTCAAAAGGGGAAATCGTAATAGTAGCATTGTCGGTAGAGGTTGGTAGGCTTTCAAAGAAGAACGCAAAAAGGTGCTCTCCAAACCAAGTGATTGGATTCGATCTGCGTTGAAGCTTGATAGTGGTGTGCATAAACGCAACATTTTGTCTTCCGGAAGCGTAGGTGATAAACTCGAGAGGATGGTTTTCCTTCAAGGCGTAATCGGCAGTAACAACTTGTTCGGTATTTGCTCGGCCATAAGGATCAAAACCAACATACGCAAACTCCTGGCTCAGGACAGGATTGATGTTGTCGAAGAACCTTTTGGCGATAGCGCGATTTCGGCGGGTTCCCCAGAGATGCCAACCGAGCATGCCGAAGAGAAGGAGGAGAATGTAACCTTCGAATTGGAATTCGCCGAGCGAGTGGCGCTCCCAGAGAGCGTACCAAGGCCCGTTGAATTTAATCGGAGGGAGAGTGGGAGTCGGGGAGGCACTAATAGATGTCAAAGATGAGGCAGCAGCAGACTCTGGTGCCGGAGGTGGAGTAGCAGGAGATGGAGTCGCAAAATCAGCAAAGTCTGGGAAATTGTAGTTAGCTCACGAAACCGAGTACATCAGATCGACATATTGAAAGTGCTAAAGGAGACAGTTGCCAAATTGATGAAACATACCATCATCGGAAGTGACGCTTGATTCAGCCTTCTTTTTCTCGTCGCCGAGGATCTTTCCAAGGTATTTTTGTGCCATGATTTCAAATCGGTCAACCCCAATTAAGGAGAAGAGGATGGAGAAAGATAGAAAAGTGTTGGTGGTTGAGCCGTCAAAGAAGGGAATGAGAAGAAGGTGGAGAGAAATGGAAAAAAAAGATAGGAGAGGCCACTTCTTGGGTATCTTAAACTATTCCGTTTGTGCCTACCACTCCCGAGGGAAGGTGGTCGGGCTTCGCCCGAAGAGTGAGAGAACTACGGTAGAAGAGCCGCCTCGCCCTTTTCCGTCCCCCACTTTACCACACCAAAATTAAAATGCTACCTCAGGTGCAGTATGTCCGGCTCTATCGTATATAAGTTACAAACATCCTCAATGGGTATTGCATTTACAAGAGCACTTTGTTTGGTATCAACATTTAAAGCGAAATTTTACGCTTCGCTTCTATTTCATATTTGCTGTGCACAAGAGCGTTCCGTCCCACCGGAATCACCCCTACTCACCTCAGAACCCCCCCCACGACACATTCAGTCTCATTGCATCCCACCAGCAATAAAGGAATTAATCGGTGCATTGAGATGCGGATAGCAATGTAACTAGGTTTAAAAGTATGATTTCTTGCCCTGGAAAGCCGTCAACCTGTGTCAGTTTCTTTCATAACCATTGTCGCAGAGGGTAACCAACCATAACCAGTCTGCACATCCCGAAGAGAGAGCCCGAAAAGCCGATGCCGAGCATAACGAAGTATGGATAGAGCAACATCTTGGATCGCGGAGTCTGTCGGGGGGGTCGGTAACCATGGCAAGTGAGCAAATAGGGTCCAGAGGGGAAAACAAACCTTGTACCATTGTCTCACACCATCGTTCTTCTGGAAGAGGCGTTGATAGTGAGGGACCCGGTTCTCGCGGTAAACGAAGCCACTGCGATCATTTTAGCCCCAAGTTTTCCGTAATACCGGTACAGAAAAAATACGGCGAGATGAGGGGTGCATACGGCATGTCTGATGTTTTTTGTATGCGGTTGGATGGGTTGGAGTAGAGATTGATGGACTGTACGGCTGTAGGTCTTAGGAAACGGTGGGAAAGATGGTTCGATGAACATAAGTACCTAGGCCAATTGTTTTATCTAACCGATTAGTCATGATCTTATCTGATCCTTGGACCGTCGGTCGCACACCGGGGCAACATGCGATCCTGGCCACTTGTGTTTAGGGCTCCATATCTTAACAAACACCTCAAGCTCGCAAGCAAGGTATGAAACCACCAGAATCCCTATAGCAACCATTGAATACTGGCATCACTTTGATCTTTTATATGCGTCCTAACAAACCTGGAAACCAGTCGACTCCATCAATTTCTCCACCAGGCACTACGCACAGCCCTCAAGCATATCGAAATGAGCTTCTATTTCGCTATCGTCGGCACGAAGGATAACCCGATTTATGAAGCCGAATTTGGAACCTCAAAGCAAGGTGGCGATGGCGTAGCTCGAGTACTCCTCCTCCTGTATTGTCGCCATCATCTTCGACCCAGTTGTTAATGCCCCCTTAAGTTCCGCGAAGAGCAACGATCTATGAACCAGTTTATCGTTCACTCAAGCCTTGACATAGTTGAAGAGGTCCAGTGGGCTACTCCCACGATGTTGTGCTCCATATCTTATCTTCCATAACCTGCGGCTAACGTTATTAGGTACATGAAATGCGTTGACAAGTTCAACAATCTTCTAGTCAGCTGTTTTCTGACCGCCGGAAGTATAACTCCGCATTTTGCCAATATTGACTGGATTGGAGAGTTGACAAAGGGGTAGACATTAAATTTTTATTACTCCATGACCAAAAAGCGGATGACGCGATTCGTCAGTTCTTCGCAGATGTGTATGACCTTTACACAAAAACGCTCATGAATCCATTCTACGAGGTCGATATGAGGATCACTAGTGGGGTGTTTGATGGAAAGGTTAAGCAGGCTGCCAAGAAGTACCTGTGAGAAGTTCTTGATAACATCTGATGGTTCGTTGACGGTTCATGGCGTTCTCGGGCTTAGATCGAGTTACAGATATCAAATCGACTTTATTTGAGATATTATATGATTAACAATCACGGGAATCCCGATTTCGGTTCTCTCTGAAGCAACGTTCTGGGTGATTCATGTGATAGAATACTAGCCTTTTTTTAAAGTCTGCAGAATAAATAAGTGACTCAGTTATGGTATAACTGGTTGCCCCAGGGAGCACCAGATTTTGCGGGAACAGCCATAACTTGGGCCCAAGGACATGCAATTCACATCCCAAAGGCCTCAAAAAACGACGGTGCATGTGCAGGTACTTAAATACCCAATCCCTAATCTAAAGCCGCAAAAAATTTGGCAATTATACTCACTCAACGAGACACCTGTCAGTTCTCAAGAGATCAGGTATCTTGCTTAGGCTGCTGATGTTAAAAACAAATGGCATATCCCATCATCCTTTGTATCCAACCAAGCTAACCCCTTCAGTTTCAGTATCGCTACTATCGCTGTCCCTGGCTACGGGTTCGGCATCTATCTCAACCCGCATTCTACTATCTAGCTTGCCAGCCTCCTCACTCTCTGCCTGGCCACCGGTCTCTCTCTCCGACTCCGGCTCTGGATCTATCTCCATCTCTGCCTCTGCCCCGGACCGCACCCCCGACCCGGTCCCCCTCACACTGCCCCCCTTTGAGGCACATCTCACCATTGCCTCAGCCTTTTCATAAAGCACACCCGCCAGATCAACCCTTCTTTCATCTAATAGCGCATCCAGAAACTCTTCCCCCGTCTGTAAGATGCTTAACAACCGCCGATTCGTCATTGGCCACTTATACAATCTTGCAACGGCTACCCAACCCGCTCTCCAAAACGCATTTCCAGAGCCAAAGCCGATGTCCTCGTCGATATAACTGCCATCGAATTTTCCTGTATTCCATGCAGTTACGATGGCCTTAATGAGAGTTTCAAGTTGGAAGGGGGCCGGGTCGCTGATATTTCGAGTGAGGTCTAAACGTAGACGAAACTTGCAGAATTCGAACGAAGAATGTAAGCATAGTTTGTGCATCGCCTCGAGGAGCTCCCTTTGGTCTTTATATGAAACCGTCGTACGATGTCGGGGTTTATTGCTCAGATGAATGGAAGCTTGCAGTGCGGTTTCCGGGGGCATGCAATCGGAGGGTGGAGGCGTGGGAGACGACTGGATAAAGTGCGGTTTAGTTCTGCTAGCCCGCCGAATAACCGGATATCTCTTCTTGGGCCCAGCCCCCGCCCTAGGCAACGGCGGAGACTGCGATCCGTCTTGGACACCAGCTCTACGACCCTCCCTCTTACCACTGCCCCAGTTCTTGACTGCTCCTATCTGAGTATTCTTGAGCCACGCCTTCCTAATCTCCCCCAAAGACCTCTTAGGCCTCCCACCCTTCCTCCATAGAACCCCCGGAAAGACCCTATTCGCTCTCTCTCCTCGCCTAATTCTCATCCTTTCCTTCAAGACCTCACACTTTTTTCTCCTCTCTTTCTTATCCATTCGAATACCCTTGAGCTCAGGTACCATTCCCGCGTCGATTAATTCATAAAATGCATTGACCAGTTCTGTGCGCGTAGGAATGTAGATCCTCTCGAAAATGATATCGAAAATCTGGCTGGTCCGAAATTTGGAGTAATTCGGTGTTGTGAGAAAGAACTGGTGGAGGTTTGAGAGAATTATAGCTTTCGTTTTAGTGTGATCCACTTCATAGCGGACCTCGCGGCGAAGCATAGTGATGATGACGATGATAGTGGTGGTGATGACGGTGATAGTGCTTAGATTGCGCCATGCAGCAGCAAAATTTCTTATGAGAGCGGGAAACTGAGCAGGGTGATGTGTGAGTTCTCGTAGTTACTAGAAAATCTGAGATAGTCGTGGCGGTCAAGAGAATTGTTAGAGGGAGCGAATGTATCAAGTAGTGCAGGAATGAAAGCCCAAGATGGTTCAAGATATGTACTATTTTCTCCTTTTTGTTAGTAGATATCATGCAGCACCTCCATGATATAGAACTCTAGCACCAGGTCCTAAACTTGGTGTGATGGATCAACTATATCCACATCTCATAAAAGCACTGCGGTAGACCTGCAGATCATTAGCCTCCATCTTGCTATCACTCGCGTGGCTCTCTTGTGTCGTTTCATCTCATATCACACGAGAAAACATCTAGGGTTAGGTGAGTTGTTAGACCCTCATCATAATGTCATATTCGGGCATAGTCCATTAAGCAAAAATGGGCGGAGATATAATACCGTTTAAACTACTAGGACTCGAGGTATCTAGTGTGTATTCTAAACTATGTTCTTTTCTTCTAGAGACTGACCCCTGTAATAGCGCAGTACTGCACATGGGGGCCAAGAACTTCACTCTACTCGAGCACCGGTACATCTAGATCCAAAATCAGGAATGGATGGAAAATCCGACACGGTCAAAAGCATTCGAGTGTTATAGTATCTGCTTTTGGGGAGTAGAAGGGGGCAGTACCGGTAAGGTTCCCCTACGGTGAGTTGATGATAGGTTTTACTTCACTGATACTTATGGCAGTAGTATACTGTAGGTTAATTTCGCAGACTACAAATTCATCCGCTTGTCCTCGGGTGCTCGTGTCGAGTCTAATCCCTTGACTCAATTTTTTACTACACTATTGCAAACGAGAAACATAGCCCTGTTTTGGTGTATTCCGTGGGATAAAAGGAAAACGCCTTGAAATAGCCCGCCGAGTAGGGCCTTCAGATGGGTAATCCCCAGGACTCAAGAATTAAAGATCAATATATCCGCGAAATCGCGCTCTGTGAAATTATTGTTGGTGTTGCATTTGCACTGTACGTAGAATGCCCCAACACAGGGCGATTGACCATCTGGCAGCGGCCCGCCAGATCATATAGCAGCTATGCGCCCGGTCCGGCTGTGGCGTGCTTAGAGTCTTTGGGGGAAGTACTAGTGCTTTACTGGACCTCGCAATAGGGCGTTGGAGTTGCCTCTCTTATCATAGTGAGGTTTGTTGTGTTTTTACCTAAGCAGGATGCGGAAGGCCAGCTTTTTTTGGCTCTGCTGGCCTTGCCCTCCTTAGTCCAGAGAGGGAAAATCTGGACGTCTTAGCGCGATGTCCAATCATTCTAGTTTCTAAAGTACCACGGCTATCGCTGTACTCAGACAAAACCCCCTAAGAATTAGTATTTTCCTCACATGGCGGGGCACGAGCATGCTGAGCATGTTAGATTCCATTAACTGGCATCTGCAGTTCTGGTAACCTGTCAAACTAAACGTATCATGGGTTGATGCCCGGGATTCCCTGTTAAGAATCTGATAGTGGGTTATACGAGATTTTACGGTATGAGTGCGGGAGATGTTTTCGTACGAGCAAAGGTACGGTACCGGTAGTTAGCTCTCAGAATGATCCCTGTCTTACACGAAAGCATCTCCCCTGGTGCCTGTACTGGTAGTAGTAAATTTTAGATATGTTGGATTTAATGGAAATCGCTGCATTCATGACTCCCAATAGATCACTTGATTTTACATGCTTCAGGGCCGGTATGCTCATGACAACTTTCTGGTGATATGTTCTACCAGGCAGTCTTAGATCGGGCAAGACGGTAAATGTGTTTCGGGAGCAACGAATTTCGTCACTCGTGGCTTTGTGCCATGTTCGTCCCGATGTCAGGGTGGACAGATGCTCGATGCAAATCTGAGTGATAGCCGACGGAGAAAAGTGCAGCCGATAGCGAGGCAAGGTTCCATGCTGCTAGCACTGTAGCAAATAGACTAGCATCCCCAGGAGTTTAGTCATCGGGGTGACAGTTTGGGTTAGTCTGGTGGCTTTTTCCAGACAACGTTGCCGTCGCAACGAGAATGGAACAACAGCACAATAGTATTGTTTCAGGCTGGCAGCTAGGAGTTGATGTTACGCAGCCAACGCCCTAACCACGGGCATCCCACTCCATAACAAACTCCCATAAACACCCTCGTGAGGCAACTACCCGCCTGTCAATCCTCTAACATCACTATCCCTCCCCTCTCATTCCGCCATTCCTCACCCTCCGCAGCCCAGCCATCCTGGATTCAAATCAGAACCTTCCAATCCCGAAGAAGGCGGTGGATAGGATTTGGTTTCCTTTTCGCTGGATTTGTGTTGCAGCAGTTTCTCGATTCCTCTACAACACGCTCCGGCGTTCCTTTTAACCCTGGATTTATTCTCCTCTTTCCTTTCCCCTCTCCTTTCACCTAGACGACCCTCCGCTCCCCTTATCGCTTCAAACGCCACTGCTGATTCGCCTCCGCCAACTCCGTCGAAATTGCCCCATGGTCATTTTCGCTTGGAGACTATCCGAAGAGCATTCTCAATATCCTCGCCTGCAGCTCCACCTTTACCTTCCCGCAATTTTCTACCTGACTCCGGGACCTCTGAGTTAGACGCCGAAAAAATGACACCCTCAACACCCCAGCCTCATGTCATCGCGCACTTCCGTTCGTTAGTGTGGCAATCTCTAGATAACGACATGCTACCAACAGCACTGTTTGCTGCCGAGAGATTAAATGCCTATGATCCAAAAGGCGGTGACTCGGTCCATTTGTTGGGCTTATGTTTATACCGGGATGGCCAATATCTGGCGGCAGAGTCGTTAACAAAGAGTTGGGTTCGGCATCTAGGCTGTGCATATATCTATGCGCAATGCTGCTTGAAGCTTGGAGATGGTAGAGAAAGCCAGGGTATAAATGCCTTAGAGGCCTGCAGACGGTTTTGGAATGGGACTAGCACATGGAGTGAGTTTCTTTTGTCTTGGTGCCTATTAGGGCCGGATCTAACGGCCGCCCTTCCTTTGTGATCTTAGATCAGCATTCAGATACAGACAGGCGCTCAATACCAGATGCTGCAACAGTACACTTTCTATTAGGCAGGTTATGGCACAACGCTGGAGATGTGAAAAAATCGGTGGACTCCTATGTGGCAGCTCTTAAGTTGAATCCATTTGCATGGGAGGCGTTTACTGGACTTTGCGATACAGGTAGTTTATCCAGGGGTTGCCTCTTTGAAGGATTGTACGCTAACGATAGATTAGGTGTAAATCTACGGCCCAATGCCGTGTTTAAGCAATCGCAAGAAATGCTCGAGTCACTCAAGATACCCTCATACCCTTCACATCCTTCAAATATACCCCCCACAATCCCAGAAGAGTCATCAACTCTAAATGGTCTGCGAAATTCGTCTGAAAATTTACCTAGTGATCCCTTTTCGTCCAATGGGGGGAGCAGCAGAGACCGCTCGGATTTGTCGTTTAATAATCATCCGTCATTTTTCAACAGATTGAATGAAGGGGTGGGTAGTAGTTTGGAAGCTGAAACCCCAACATCGCAACCAACAGGGTCAAGTTCTCATGAATTATTTGGAGGGAACGGTCTTAATACTGCCGACAAACTACCACCAGTTCGGAAAACCCGGGCGACCACCACTGAAGTCACTACAAGGAAACTTACAAGCCGAAGCACTCGTGAGATCGGTAATGACGGCAAACGATCTGCAGCATCTTCCCAGGAGTCAGGGCCTCAAGCACCCGCTAGAAGGAGTACAAGACTCACAAGCAAATTTACAAGCAAGTTGGGTGTTGGAGCAGAAAGGGAAACCAGGTTGGGAACAAAGGAGCGGGAACGGGAGGCCAAGAAAGCAAAGACTGTGGCCAGTCGGAGTCGAAGTCTGCATCTAACCGGAGCCTCCGTTACTGCAAAAGAACGGCAAAAGGAGAGGGAGCGGGATACTAGTGAGGATATCAATGTAAGAGCTTCCGAATTTAGTGGATGTGGGAAGTTTGTCTACTGACCGCTTTTGGTGAAATAGATGTCTGATGCTACATCAAAACCAACCTTTGCGCCAGGGCATCAGATTGATATAAAGAAGCAGGAAGCACAGTTATTTATGCTTGACCTATTCAAGAAAGCGGGTGCTGGATATTTTAGTCTGAGCAGGTTTCGATGCAAGGAAGCTCTCCACGCGCTAAACTCGTTATCCTTGAGTCAAAAGGATACCCCGTGGGCCCAAAGCCAGATTGGGAGGGCACACTACGAAATGGCTAACTATATTGAGGTTTGTAGGACCTTATATGGGCATATAAATGTTTGACTAATGGGTTTTTTTTTACAGGCTGAGAAATGCTTCTTAAGAGTCCGCCATTTGAGTCCTGTTCGAACTCAGGACATGGAAGTGTTTTCGACAATTCTTTGGCACCAACGCAAAGAAGTAGATCTTTCTTACTTGGCACATGAGTTGGTTGAGCTTGACCGACTTTCGCCAGAGGCTTGGTGTGCTCTTGGGAACTGCTTTTCTTTACAGCGAGATCATGACCAAGCTCTGAAATGCTTCAAGAGAGCAACACAACTTAATCCGAAATTGGCGTATGCCTTTACACTTCAAGGGCACGAACACGTGAGCAATGAGGAGTACGAGAAAGCTCTTGCTAGCTATCGAAGTGCGATCACCGCCGATAGTAGGCATTACAACGCATGGTACGGTCTTGGGAAAGTATTTGAGAAGATGGGTAAGTTCGACACTGCAGAGAAGCATTTCCGGACAGCATCGAAGATAAATCCTACGAACGCTGTTTTGGTATGTTGTGTTGGGATGGTGATGGAAAAGAACAAGGATTTTAGGGGTGCATTGCATCAGTATAACATTGCCTGTGAAATGTCACCCACAAGCGCACTCTCAAGGTTCAAAAAGGCACGAACTTTGATGTTGCTCAAGAGCTATCAGGTAAGTCCTGTGTCGCTGTCGCTAGAGGCGCTAGCGCGAGAGAATTCCGACCAAGGAACCATGGGCTAACCCTGTGCGACGCTAAAGCCTGCCCTCAAAGAGCTACGAATATTAAAAGATCTCGCGCCAGATGAAGCGAATGTCCATTACTTGTTGGGGAGATTGCATAAACTACTCCATGATAAAAAAAGTGCCATCAAACATTTCACCATTGCCCTTAACCTGGATCCAAAGGTTAGCCCAATCCCCGCTTCTATGCCTATTGCTGTTACTGACTATTAGATAGGCCGGTCATCTAATAAAAGAAGCTATTGAGAACCTTGACGAAGAAGAAGAAGACGAGTACTCGGGTGACGCGGAAGAAAACCGTTTTCTGGATCACTAGTCACTGTGAAAAGGCTGAAAGTGGCTTGCGTGTGGAGGCTTGGTGCTTGATGCTGTGGGGATCGAATACTACGAAGTAATGATCGTAACAAAAAAAAAGGAGGAGCGGACTGTATTGCATAGCTTTTTTCCGTGTCTTGTGAATGCATAGCTTTCTTTTATGCCTCTTTCTCTCCTTCGGTCTTGTTATTGGGGTTTTTCTTTCTTGCAAAGCGGTCTTTGGGGTGGGTTGGTTTTCATTCTCATTTCTAAAGGGGTTCTTTTTTCTCATATATACGGTTACAGTTGCTACCAGAGCGTGGATGGGATGCATGGAGAGGCTCTTTTTTTTTTCCTTCTTCTCTGTTACTACTGTACACTTTTAGAGCTCTTTCTGTACTGAGAGGTTGTGCGTGTATTGGAGGGGAATTGCAGGTGCATTAAAGACCTATCCTCCCCCCTTATCCTTTGCCCCATTAATACCCTTTCCAGCCCTGGCTAGCTTGCTTCGCGTGGTATTATTCAGGTGTTTTGCTATCTTTTGCAGCTTTTTAGGTTAGGCGCGGTTTTATCTTTGCTTGGGCGCTGAGTTGGGTGTTGTTGATATTATTCTGCGCAATGAATTGGATACATAATTACAGTTAAAATCAGGGATTACTTTCTTACATAGCAGACTTCCAAGTAATTATGTTTTTAAGGCCCTGTTTGGTACGCAAGAAAAATGCACTTTTTTGATCATAGTTTAACTTACAGGCCTCCTACTGGATTTTCATTTTCATTATAATATCCAGAATGGTAACTACTATCTGGATATGGATAATTTTTTTATATGGTGGCGTGCCAAACAGGGCCTAAATTGTTTTAGCTGACTAAGTTAAACATCTCATCGGATCTCACATGCTTCACTATCAGTTTGTTGGGGGATACAACTCGGTGTCCCTGTGACGAAAGGGCCAGGAGATTTCCCCACCAACTTTTTTCCTTTTTTCTTATTTTTTTTCTTCTTTTCCTCTTTCTGCCGGTGTTTACTGATTTACGCTTGTTGCCAAGACAGCCTGGTCGCTCACTTGACACTTAACAACCTTCCTTCTCGTCAACAGATTGTCCAGAAGATCACGACGGTAGCGACCACTCCCACGACAGAGTTTGTTCATGAACCCGGGATAGCGATACATGGCCGTGCGAGTTAACCCCCCAGAATAAACTTATAGGCTCTACTTCGCTCCGTCCACCACCCATCCATCCGTGATCCCTTTTCATTCCGAGTTACGGCAAACAGCGACAGATCATCACCTAAAGCACTCGACACTTCGCACTAGCCAGCCCGTTTCCTTTCCTCACTCCCACCCAACCTTCCTTACCCCTTACCTTTCCTTCACCACTTCGACTGAAGGTAATTATTATGGTCAACCTCTTCCTCCTCGTCTTGTCATTCCCCATCGGCACAATCATGGCCTTGACAATTCTGGGCCGTTACTTCAAGGCGGGGCGATTCTACGCGCGTATCTTGTCCTGCTATTTCCTCCTGGTCACATGCGCGGCATACGGGGTCCTGGCGTCGGTAGCCCTCCGGTTAGTCGGAAAAGTCAGCATAGCACAATGGACCACTGCACGAGCGTTCAAGAATTTAACTTGTCCGATCATCGGGCTGGAGTTTAAGGTGGAGAATGAGGGTGTGTTAGATACCCGACCGGCAGTGTTCATCAGTAATCACCAGAGCGAGTTGGATATTGTTTTCTTAGGGAGGGTGTTTCCGAAACATTGCTCGGTTACGGCGAAGCGGAGTTTGAAGTATATTCCGTTTTTAGGGTGGTTTAGTATGTACTCTTTGGTTTTTTTATTATTTGTTTTTGTATCTTCCTTTCCCAACCGGAGGAGGTAGTGAAGTGAAGTTTCGGGATGAGGTTTGGAGAGGGACTGACATTGTGTGCTCTTCAGTGGCATTGAGTGGAACGGTATTCATTGATAGGACGAATCGGAAGTCAGCTATTGCGGCGTTTGATAGTGCGATTCAGGAGATCAAAGGGAATAAGCAGTCTGTTTGGATTTTCCCAGTATGCCGCCGCACCTTCACTGCCCCACACTAGTCTCTACTGCTAAGGGACTTGTTGTCTAACAATGTGTAATTTTAGGAAGGTACTCGATCATACTTTTCCAAGCCGGAACTCTTGCCCTTCAAGAAGGGTGCTTTTCATCTGGCTGTCCAAGCTGGTGTTCCTATCGTACCGGTTGTTGTCGCGAATTATTCCCATGTCTTACACCTTCAGGAGAGAACCTTTGAATCCGGTGTTATCAATGTTAAGGTCTGTTTTCTCAAACAATATGAGTATGCAGGCAAGTGGGAATGGAAGTACTAATTAGAGTAGGTCTTGGATCCGATTGATACCAAGGGCCTGACAATCGATGATGTGGACGCACTGGTCCTGAGTACGAGGGAGAATATGCTGAAGGAACTGAAGCTCATCTCGGCCACTGGCGTGAAGGCAGAGAAGTCGCAGTAGAGTTTCACTCTTATTCAGGCACATGTTTGGGGCCCCAGATAATAATAGTCCCTCTCCCGAAAAAAAAAAAAAAATCGTGTAGAATGGCGCAAGGAATAGTATGGCATTGGAGTTCTTTTTCTCTTTCTTCCTCCCTTTCTTCCTCTATCATTCCCTTACTCCTCGCCCCTCTTTTCCTTCAACTTAGGAATGACCATTCTAAGGTAGACGTTTTCAGCTAGATGTTTCAAGTTTCACCGATACAAAGTCTTGTACCCATCCCATCCCATCATCCCCCTCCCTCCCCGTCTATACCATACCTTACCTTCACCACAAGAGAGTTTTCAAATTCTTTTGGTCCCCAATTTTGTACAAATTATATGGTTTTCACTAGTGGCAGCAGTATCATGAGAGCAACAGCTGTTGCGGGGAGGTGTCATCATCATTTTTCCAATTATCGTATGTTTGCGGTTCCCTTGTTAAGTGTGTAACGGATTATCAGCCCGGACGAAATATGATCGTGATGATAATGATGATATGGCGAGTGAGGTGGTGTGATGCGGGTGAGATGTTGTGATTGTGAATTATCGTATCGTACTCATGGTGGGAGGAGGTTCTCGAGTAAATTTTAATACAAAAGTTTTAGCCTGAAGTAAATAAGAATGAAGTGGTGATTAAATCATGATGGAATTGGGTATTTGGCTATTGAGACGTGAGCCCCTCTATCTTGAGTAGGGACTGACTTACAGGTATAATACTCCAATGGGATACTCGCAATGTCGAAACGCTTTCAAAAAAAAGGAACTGCTATCGCATACCGCCCAGATCCGGGCGAAAGGGGGACCAAATTTTTGCGGTATGCAATAGTATCATAGTCCTTTTTAAGGACGCTTTGACATTGCGGTGAAGGTATTGGTTAACTTAACTTACTGTGTTGGTCTGGTTAGACTTGAGATGAGGCATAAAGTGTGTGTAACGCGAGTTATGCGAGTGAATGGGCCAGATAAGTTAAGGCTAATTTTTGGTGGTGGGGGGGTGGGGGAAAATTTTTATCGAGTTCTTGGCGTAGTGGCTGGAGCGGGGGAGGGAGGTTTCGATAGACTTATATGCCTTATGTACTCTTCATACTCGGTATGTATATATACAAAGTTGTGGAGCGCGATAGATGGTGGGTGAGCGGGGTGATCAGGTAAGGGGAGGTTCGTCGTTGTATGATATGATAGGTTTTGGTTCAATTTCTTCCATCAAGCAATTTGTGAAGGGACTATGTTCATCCCCTCCCGGACCCCTGCGGGATGGGCCCCTCTCTTATCGCATACCCGACTTACTAGCCAGCCACAGTTAGGCAATACGATACGATACCCCGCCTCAAGAAATCGTTGCTGTGATAAAAAGGGCGATTTCTGTGGCAGTGGTTTCTCGCACGTGCGTTTTCTATCATATCATACAGAGCTGGCGGGGGGTTAACTTAGTTCGTTTCATGCTTTTCAGTACGTTCTGAACTCCATCATGGATTATAAGTGCATTATGGCTACCCTTCCACCTAAGCACTTGTGTGTAGCGGGGGGAGTGAGATTGGAGTGTGCGGGCATCGCTCAGTTCAGCTTCTGCTAGCGCAATTCTGATATCTTGGATTTGTTGACTGGTTCTAGGTGCATTGTGCTCGGGGGGAGGGAGAGAGGGCGAGGGCGAGGAGATATTAGTGTATCATAATGGTCAGAATGTTTTGCGCTTCTATGATACGAGCAGCGAGCGGTTTTGGCCCGTGTTATGCAGGCCTGGTACTGTACTTAAATAACGCTTTACCGGGGACTCGAGTAGCGCAAGGTACCCTGCTGGCGGCCCTGCAGGCTCTCATAAAAGTCCTTACGTATTTTGCGGCAGCTAGGAGGAATGATTGCTTTGGATGTTTAGATGCTATTATATCATAAATTTTCTAATGCCGTACCATCTCGTTTCCCCCCAAACTGGCCAATTTTGAGTGCTTACAACTCGCCCAAGAGCACATACAATTGATCAGAGATGTGCCGCGAGCTTTTCGATTGCTTGGGCAATTTCAGAGCCGTAAACCGTTGCAAAGGCTTTTTTGTACGGGAAGCTCGTATTATACAAAATTTAGGACCTATTTTGCTTACTGTCAATACTTCTAGTATTCTACTCACAAAGCTTATTGATAGAACTTACTGAGATGGGGTTATAATCCCTATATGATCCCAAAGGGCTCGGTGGATCTTGATGCTTTTCATCGTAGTGATAAAGTGGGCTCATTTTTGGTATAAAATGTCAGATGAACTATCATACCGGCATGTGGCCAATTAGGGTCGCATATACTCAAACCTTACGCTCGTCTCATAAATCCTCCTGCGGATAGCGTATAAAGTGGGTATTGAACTGCCCTTCCGGGTGTTTCAAGGTCTATCGTATTTCTCGTTTTCTATCTATCTGGGGGATGGTTCAGGAGGTCTTAGCAGGTGGTCTAATTGTTCTTAGGCGATATGATACAAGCACGGGTAAAGCTGTTTTGGGAGGCACGTTGGAAAATGAGCTACCGATACTGGTAGTGGCCCAAACTCTGAGATTGATCAAAGCATTAAGAGGGCCCATCTCGTGATAGTTAGAAAGTTAGGTTCAGCACTGGGTATTTTTGGACTGCCATGGGTATATCACCTCTCGACATATTATACCTCGGGCTGCCATATTAACCAGGGATCCGGTAAATTTTCGCACAATCGCACATCAGATTTTGATGACGGGTGGACCGGCACAATACGAAAACATGTCCTGGGCCGCATACAGTATCATCATAATTCGTAGGTTAGAATTTAGCCAGGGGAAGGGTAAGACCCCCTCGGTGTGTGTGACTTTTAATCCTTTGCCGGGCGGGGTAAGTTTAATTATAATTATGGTTGCCAAGTGCTGCCCCGCATTTATTTTGCCCAGAAAGTCTCTGTCCTCTCCATCCCTTTTTATCGCTGCACCGGCTCTCATCTCTCTGCCTTTCACGAACACTCGCTTCGTGGCGGGCAGGGCCTCGTGGGCCAGGCAACCCACTTGGCTCGGTCAACGCTCGTGTCAATAGTTACTGTTTAGCGAATAATCACAACAATATCGTCAAAGTGAGAACGACAACACTGCCAAGGAAGCATCTGTGTAGAGGTTATCACCGCTGGAACCTCGGAAAAGGCATCAAGATTACGCCAATCCAGGGGTTGGGAAAACGTATCTCATGTAGGTAAAGGGCTCCCTGGGCATAGCGAAAATTGCTGATCGCCGGTGGCATTAGTCCCCTGATTGATAGCCTGCGCGATCAAGCTGAAAAAGATATCGCCGTCGCGAGGCTCTACTGCGATTTCCTTGCCCAGCAAGAGCAGACAATCACCAACATGCTGGGCGCTATTCTGAAGCAGATAGTGGGCAGAGCAGAAATCCCGGAGGTACGGCGTGCTCTTTGAAAGGGCGGATATCATGAGAATAATTCCTGAAACGATTCCGGAAACGCGGGTATGAACTTGAACATTCGCTTTATCCAGCCTAAACCTGACCATACATTTACTAAGAGGGGTGTGTAGATTTCTTCTTGTTTCCCTCAATATCGATGCAATCTTGGGAGAGATGGGGAATCCAAGGAGCGGAAATTTTAGAGGATGGATAATCAAGAAATCAAGACTCGGAATGGAGGTCCTGATGTGGGTATCGCGCTCGGAACGACCATTACAGGTCGATGAACTGTGTCATGCCTAATTAGCCCACGCTTGTTACGGTTGAAGCGTCCTCATCCACCGTCCGGCTTGTTCACTTTACTCTGCAGGAGCATCGATCCTGGAATTAGCCATAATAACAACGTGTTCCGTAACCCTCACTCGATGATTGCAGAGATCTGCTTGACCTACCTCAACTTTCAACGGGTCAAGAACCTTTCGCCCACTCTTGATCGGGCCCCGGAAACAACCCCCTTAGTCGAATATGCTTCCTGTTATTAAGCAGCACATGTTAGAAGAGATATCACAGAGAACGTGAAATCGCTTCAACGCTGGAACTTCTCGATGGATTCGGTATATCCTTGAGACTTCTCCTGCTGCACAAAGAATCCTGGCCAGGCCGGCCATTTGGTTGGTGTCATGGGTTTAAGGGTTCACACGACTCCACGGTGGCGCATTCCTTGGAGTTGCGCCGACAGTTGTTGCTTTGTAGAGGTGAAGGATTGGGATTCCAATA
Organism: Tuber microsphaerosporum; assembly: GCA_003521225.1. NCBI lineage: Eukaryota > Fungi > Ascomycota > Pezizomycetes > Pezizales > Tuberaceae > Tuber > Tuber microsphaerosporum. The sequence goes on along the minus strand of QOVD01000222.1, from coordinate 12,176 downwards.
CAACTGTTTTGGATGGTAATACTGCAATCGCATGGGCTGGAAAAGATACTGTTGGAACGGGACAACGCGGGCCTCGGCGTAGTGGACACCTCTGGCCGAACAGCACTTTCATGAGTTGCCGTGAACGGGCATGTCCTATATGCCTAGAGAACCACCGCTAGGAAGGATAGCTGTCTATTGCTGCTTCGCCACCGCACCTTCTATCCATCTATCTCTTTCTTTTATTTTTTGCTAGTATACATATACTATCATTTTCCGTCTTTTCACACTTTCATTCTTTTTCTGTCCTCCGTCGCCGCCCTCTCTTTTATATATGCGTCCATTTAAATATTTCTACGTATAACGTCTGTTCATTCTCACTACGACAGACCCTTTTCTCTTTTTATATTTCTATAATTTTTCACCAAGTTATTACGTAGAACGTCTTGTACTAGTCGAGTAGTCTGAATGCCGCGAACAATTTTACCCAGCCCGGGAACCCCAAGTTCTGATATCCTATTAGAAGAATTTGATATTAATCGTTTAGTCAAAGCGTATCATCGAACGATTAAATAACATAGGTAATTGGGGTTTTACTGCTGCAGTAGAGCCGTTTTGATTTACGATGCCCACTCCCTCGCTCCCATTCCCAGAATTACACACTCTCCACCCCGATCCCCATCAACGAAAGCCCTACTCTCCCTTCCTTTCATTCTCCCTTTCTCTCCCCCGATGCCAATTATACCACCCATCCCACAAAGGTAAGTGAAGGCTATATACTACCCCATCCAGACTCAGCCAATATCGCCAAAATTACTCTATATTATCCGACAAGAAGAATTCAACGTGATACTCCTAAAAACCCCCTCGGGGGGTATCGCTGGGCGAAGCTTTTCCTAATATCTACGATCTCCTTGGCGATAGCTTTACTGTGGTTACCCATATTATCACTCGTCGTCACCACCACTGATCATTGACTGGGCAGGATTTTTTTTTCCCTCTCTTTCTTTCCAGCACTCCTACCCTACACAACGGATCGCTCAACAATAACTCATGATGGTGAGGGGGAGAAATTGGCTTAAACTCCTAGGTTCCTTAGCTCCCGCTTGTAGATATTTGTATTCGGAATTTGAGCGAGGGTATTGAAGTTTCTCAGCCTAACTTAAGTGGTGGGGGGGCAAAATGCGGAAGAGTCCAAGGGGCATACGGAAGTTATGGAGGTGATAGCAGAACATAAACACTATACGTACTTGGGCACTATGGCGCTATCGATGGAGTGTGGGAGTCTTGAGTATACATACATAACTTACATTCCCTCCTCCCCCCCCCCGGGGGATTTTGCAAGAGAATGATTTCTGCACTACTTTCCTTTTCCTTTTGTTTTGTGGGATTTCACAGAAGAAGGAAAGCAGAAACTCGGGTGGTGGGTGGGGGTGGTTTTTCCGGAATTATTATGCTTTGTTATATTTTATTTCCTGTGCCTTTTCCAAATATTATTTTTACTTTAATTCTCATAAAAATCGCCTTACCCAATTCTGCTTTTTTCTTTCCTACCGCGCACGCCTCCGAATATTAATAAGATCAATGTGTCTTCCTACTTTGTAGGGAATGGAGATCTGCCGTAGGGCTGCTGGTATATTAAGTGATCACAAGCGTCCTAGGCGCTTTGCAGGCAGGGAGGCGGTATCCCAAGGCGCAGGAAAGAAGGTATCCCCTTTTGATAGAGGCAGCCGTCTAAGAAGATGTTAGGCCCCGTAGACAGACCCCAGTCATCAGTAACTCTCGCCAGTCATGCGTATAGGGCCCCGTAGTCCCGCCCGTCACCTGGAGGGAGTCAGTATATTAAGCAATTCGAGATGCCTGCAGGGCCCTGTAGCAGATCCCTAGACGGACAACTAGATCCCCGCCCGTCCCGAGCACCTCCCGGCCGGGGACTAACATATGGGCGCCTATACCTATTGGTCCCTAGCGGGAGGTGAAGTTATAGAATAAGGTTATCCCAATATAAGGCCAGGGTTTCGAGAACCAGGGATTGTGGTTGGTTTGTAGGTACAATACAAGGGATCAGTTAGCTAGGTAGGTTAGGTAAAGCATATAGCCAGGAAGTCCCTGTTCAGACCAACACTCCTAGGGGAATTAAAGATGTTAAAGGGCCAACCGGATATCGTGGACTGCGGGTGCTGGGAGTTGGCTGTTCATCCGCTATATATTTTACCCCACCATGCCTGCCTGCCTACCCGCCTGCCGTGTCTGAAGGCACCTTCAGTATTAATAAATCTATGACGGAAGGGCGCTACAAGTCACGTATCTGACTTATCACAAATATCGTTTAGGGAATCGTGTCCAACCATTAATTGAATCGAGGGTCAAGTCACTAGTGTATCAGAACCTCCAAAACGACGCTCTGTTCGAGTGACTATTCATGAATTAGTAATGGATATTTAGCAATGGCTATATAAAACATCTTTCCCGTACGAAACAAAGAGGGGGGGGCAGAAGCCTGGCATGCACGGTTTTCGGACGGGGGGTAAAATAATTTAATATCTGAGATTGGCATTATAGTGATTACTGAGCTGATGAAAGACGAATCGCGATACTGCTGTGCCAATCAAGACCGTGGGGGTGGATGGTATCCGAAAGATTCATTGTTCTACCGGTAGGTGTGATTGTACTAGACGCCTTGTGGGGGATCATTACGGCTTATGTGGCTAGCAGTGGTAAGGTGGTATTCCCGGGGCCGGTTCCGGAAGGGTTTTTGTGTTCTCTGTGAATGGAGTTACGCCCGGAGAGTAATTTATATTCTGTCATTAGCGCGATGCTCATTTGTGTGAAAGCAGGATGGGTTTTTTGTAAGATTTAGTTGGAATGAGCCTTGGAGAGATACTAGCTTAGGAGCGAGAGTTAGCTAGCTGTGCCCAATTTCCAACCGTGTCGGATTCTCTAAAGTCACGGACTAGGATCGGTCTCTAGAGGGGACACAAAGCACCATAGAATAGATTGAACCATTCCCTGGTGCTGGATAAACTATTGCATACGCCTCCTCGAACTTATGAGCACAAATATATGCCAATACCACTCAAAAAGCCCCCCCATTTAGAATAGTACTCTGCCGTATAATTTCTGCTTAACTCCACCCGGTATCTCGATCTCTCTTCGAAATCGCCTGACGCCCCTCCCACCCATATTCTTACTACCATGCTATGCCCCTATTTACCTAGATTAATATAGGGTCTGTTCGACCCTTTCAGACAAGGCGATCAAGTCCTTGAGTCTTTCTCCTTTCATATTCTAGTGGTATCATCAGCACGTAGCCCATATGCGAGTGATCCTGTGTGACCGCTCCTTGACAAGGCCGTCATCAGCAGATCTGCAAAGATTATTACCCCCTTTGCTAACTCCGCAGGTAGACGTACCTCTTAGGGTTTCTTAGAGTTCCGGCATCTGCTACCCGAACCCCGAACCTATCCCAGAAAACCCCTGAGATGGCCACAGAGTGAGGAGGGCGCACGCTTTCAGGCTGACCAATGCCCACATGAATTCGCAAAACCTGCCCCACAGGATGCTATGAGATGCCCGTACCCCATGCAGCGCATGCGATGCGAGACCACCTTGTAGAGAAACCTGTGAGACCGTGCCACCGAATTCTCGCAGAAGCTGAGTAGATGAGCTATATAGCCTGGGCACTATCTTCCGACAGGGCCTATCGGTTTTATTACTGGTTGGTGATATTATGCGAGTCTATGAGTCTTAATATAAGTCCCAGTGGAGAGGAGGGTAGCAACGGGGAGGGGAAATGTGCTCAAATTTGCCTTTGAATCGCTGAATCCGCCAAGGGATAATCGGAAATTCAGCTTCAAACAGGGAGACTATTTCCAGGGTAAATGGAAAGAATTAGCTCCACTCTAGGGGTGATGTCCTCCGGGTGTGCAGACCAACGAGGTTTTTGTGGAGATGAATATGACTAGTAACTGCTCACTTCTCCCCATGGTTTTCGGACATAACTGATAGAGTATCACTGCCTATGGAAGCAGCGGGTCATACCTCTCTTTCAAGCCCTGAAAAGTGGGCTGAGTGGAAGCTATTTCCCCTTCCAGGTGTTGTTCGAGGACGACGTTCTCTGGAAGGCCATAATGCGACATGATGATGTGTTCCTTTCTTGTCAAGACATGAGCTAGTAGCTCACAACAGCAAAAGAGACTTGGCAGCACCATTCAGTTGTACTAGGGCGTATGCATGAGTGCTGATGGAGTGCACCAGAGAGCTCTTTCCGATTGATAAATAACCAATCTCCTACTCTCCGTCAGACATTGCACACTTGTGTCGGCCCTGACTCGATTGCTCCTTAATCGCCTATCAAATGCTCTGAGACTCATATACCTCCACTAGAACGATCCACGGCATGCCCGGGAGTGTCTCAGAAAGTAAATTTTCTAGTGTTCGGACACCCAACATGTTTTGCATTCTCTATTATGTAATAACTACTGTTATCGCGGGTATCTTGATAATCCCAAAAGTCGACCCGGCTGAACTGTGTAGCCACGATGTGACATGTAGGATCTTAGCGCTTTCAGATAACTATCAATTCGGTCAAGTGAAACCTCCTGTCTGCGCTCAGTACGGCACTGTGCGGTACAATAACTTGCGACTTGTACCATTATGTCGACGCGCATATTCTCAGCGGGATGCTCCCACTCTCATAAATAATAAAAGCTACGGGCATAATGAAATACTTGAACCGAGCTTGCTTCATAGCTAGCATAAACAAGAGACATACCAAGGAGAATCCCTAACCCAAACACGCAATCTCGTGAAGTCCCAGACGATTCGGAGCGGGGGGATAGAGGTAGAGAAGGCAGCTCAAATAAATTCCAAGCTACAAAACGAGTAAGAGCGTCCGGCGAGTAGATCCAGAACCACCGGATCAATTCTTCCTTCGGAGGGGCTCCGGGCCACACGATACACCCGAAGCATGACGCAAGGTATGTATTGTAACTTAAAACCCCTCCATACCTTTTTGTCCGACAAAACGGCAGATGGGTTTTACCTGAGCTAGAGGTAAAGAAGGAAAGAATGAGAAGTAAGACATGTCAAAGCACGCCACCTCATAGCTTAGCTTTAGAAACCTTACTTACCAGCGCCCCCAACCTTAAATCAGCAATATCCTTCGGTATATTTACGCCTTTGGGATTGCTTATCCCGGGTGTTGTCTTGCGCGGCCTTCCCCAACCAGAAAAAACAGGAGATACCCAGACAGGCCGGTGTATGGTAGCTCGTAACCATATTTTTCTTCTACCTACCGTGAAGTTTGGCTCCACAGATCTGTGAGCTACTCCTTAAGGTGGTAGGACGAGAGGCTCGCGCGGAAAAAATGATGCAGCTGGTGGCAGGGAAAGATAGAGTGACGGGACATGATGCTGTGTCTAGAACCGGTAAGGCAAGGAAAAAGGTTGTATCAACCATACAGTTCGAGTTGCAGGCAACCTGTGTAAGCATGCAGTGTCTATCAGAGGCAAGTTTCCTTCTCATGGAGGGAGGTAGCCCACCCATTACGTCGGACGACCATGATCCATGCACCGGCGATCTTCGGATTAACTATCCTCGAGATTAGATTGCTAGCCCTTCCCATCTGAGGGTGAAACATCGGTTAGGGCTAGTGCTTCTGATAATTATGCATCAGGACGAAACGGGCTCACTTTCGTAGGTCAAGTCAAGTCGGGGCTCCTTAGGACATGTCGATAACTATCCGCTAGCTATTTCCTAGGTGTGAGATGTAACTAAGGACACCATTGGTGAGGATCGAAGGATGGCTAAAGATATAGACTGCACGGGTATAGATGTTAGCGATGGGACGGGTAGGGGGTTCAATACATCAAGGCTTCTTACCCTTCTCATCATTCCTACCAAGTTAAATATAGTGTAAAGCACTTAAAACGCGTGCCTAGGTAGGTATCATACATTTTGCAATGCTTTTAAATGTGTAGGGTAAACGGTTATATAAAGAAGTGAATTTTGAAGGCCCCGTGCTCAACTCTATGTTGAGTTTTTCCAACCAACTGCTTTGATTACTTGTAGTCATGTCACCCACTGTTGGCACATCTGTGGAATTTGTATAGCGACTTCTTCCTACGGTACAACCCTCTCACCAGACCAGTATTTATTTGTCAGGCGTTGGATTTGAAAATCGAACGCCTTGGTCTTCAGAAAATGTTTTGTCAATTCATAACCTTTTACCCTTCACAAGCGGGGGCATTACAAAACGCACCTGGGTACACATTTTAAGTGCTTTGCACCATAATTTTTTATCATGCTTGCGCTGGCATCCACGCCAGAGGACCTTCCCCCCCATCTTAATTGCTGGCAGGAAGACGCACCCAGCCCTGCACAGAATGCTAGCCTTCTGTGCCACCATCGTAAACGTCAAGAGTATATTTCCTTGCAATGTTTGTTGCTAAACCATATGATTCCCAAGGGGGTATAACCCCCCCTTCACCCCTTCGCTTTCTCGCACTATTACCTTCTTGCAATCCAATTCATCGCAGACGGATTCAGTAATAGAAAGTTGAGATTGCAGCTAACGACCCTTAGTGGAATGGCCCCATTGCCGTTTCCTGTCAAACCCTTGGCACTATCTCAAGGACCGCCTGTAAAACAACATGTCCAGATGAACTATAGCGACGAGGTTGAAGGCAGGTTGTCAGATCCCGCTGGAAACATCTCCAGGCGCTAGTGACTTAAATGCTTAATTTCCGGAGACTAGATGATGTGGCTTAAAGACTTCAAAGAGCTCCCCCCTCTCCAAGCTTCTAGATAATTGTGCAGTGTAGTACAGCACCCACCACAAATTTAAACCCCCAGATTTTCCATCCAATTCTCCGAAGATGATACACAATGCAATATAAAGCTGACATCTGTCCGTCGCGGAGTAGTGTGGCGGTCGTTGGTGGTTTGTCCACGTCCTTACCCCTACACACCTACACACTGGTACTCACATTCGCTCACTTACTCTGTATCACCCTTTCCCCACCGCACGAGATAATTTTGTACAAAGTACAACAAAAAAAAAACAAAAAAACATCCACATCGACAAACATGTCACTCGAAATATGCCCTAACGAGATACTTTTCATGGTGGCCTCTTACCTAAAACCAGAAGATATGAGCTCCTTCCTCCAAGCAAATCGCCGACTGGCAAACCTGCTGACCGCAGATTTCGCCAAGATCCTGTCGGCGCGGAGGTACCCCAATCGAGACAAACGCTTGCGCAAACAATACAAGTTAAAAAGGCGCATGGCGGCTGGTTGGGCAAGGAAACAGAAGGCGGCGTGTGGCAGTAGGAACCGCGTGAGAGGAAGGGGAAGAGGGGGAAGAGGAGCCTGCGGTAGTATGCCGGGGGGCGGGGAAGGAGGAGAGCCTTCAATGAGCTCTAGTTCCGCTGTACTCCTACCCAACAAGGCGCCAACCACCGTCAATAGTACTCAGAGCCCCAGTAGCTCCCGGCCAGTTCATAGAGGTGTGTACTCCGGCGTAAATAAACCTTTACCTAAGGTAAGGTGGCGGACCGGCATCAGGCACTTTGATCAAGTCGACTAGAGGCTCGCCAGAGACGCGATACGGGATATTGAACCAGTTGGCTTTAGCGTAGTTGATGTTTGATCACACTCTCTTTAGTATCATATCTGTTCTAGTTTTACGTTTAACTTTATTAGTTTTTTTCTCTTTTCCCTCGAGTGATGTCATGTGCTGCCTTAGCCATGCCAAAAGGGCCTTTGAGCCCATCATATCGTAGGGTGTCCGGTGTAGAGATAGGATTCAAGCAGATGTCAAACTATGCAAGTATCCGGGGTGGTAAATAGACGAAGGGGCCAAACTGACATACCTCTTACCATTAGTCTGGAGCCTGCAAAAATGTAAGCCACATGTTACCATCAGTTCCAGTACAAGGGATTTCCTGCAGCAGGAAGTACTTGTCCCAGGCAAGAATTATCCGGAAACAGGGATTCGCAAAATATCTGGCAAAAAATCCGTGTGTATCACAAGCTCACTACTCGTATTTCCGGATACTTCTTGCCTGGGACAAGTAATTCCACGCCTTCAACCTATGAAAAAGAATGAAAGAATGAAAGAGGGTGAAAAAAAAACCTAGAGCTTTCCTTGTGCCCGTAGTACGGCACTAAACCCCACGTTTATCGCGAGTACTATAATTAGGGCTTCCCCTGTTTTGCGACATAATAGTACTCGAGTACTCGTATCATACGAGGGTTAGGGATACAACGATACTTCGATGCATCACTAGAATGTCAGTAGAAGTGGGACAATTGAGAAACATGACCCTGATGGGATCTTTAGTTCAATACACCAATCAAAAAAAAGGAAAAAGGAAGAAGAAACCTTCCGGCTGTGGCGTGCCACGAATTTTGAACTTGACCAACGTGAACACCCCTGCTCCGTACCACCCTTCATCCCTCATCTTGAAGCAACCTTAAACAGGACGAACCCTAGAAAAATTAGAAAGCAAAAGAGAAGAACCCCTGTGCCAGTTCACGGGATAGTCAGTGACGTTATTACCCTCATATCGCTGCAATAAATATGGATGAACTATCACGCAGCATACTTATACGAGTATATTATTGCGATTTGCGAAAACCTTCGTAAAAAAAAAAAATTGAGCTTTAGGAGAAAAAAGACACACGCCCCGCATATTCTCGTCTGGAATACCAAGCTGTTGGTTTCCCCGGCAAAACGAGGTCTTGATAAAAGTGGGCGACAAAAAGTGAGTGGGCAACCGCGATTGCTCTTACAACAATAGTCCTACGCCTTGTGATGAGTCACATAGAGTGTTCTGACCAATGGGGTTCCTTGGGGTCTATCCCATGATGGCTTCAGGTCTTTAATTCCATTATGATGGTTTTAATTTTTGATCTGGATCTACTTTCATTCATCCTTTTCTATCTATTTGACTTGGTTTTCATCATGGCTAACAGGCTTTGCACACATCCACGACTTGCTAGAATTCTTTCGGTTCATGGTTGCCATAGGAGTCCCCAATTTCGAGTCGAGTTGTAACGACAGTGGGAAAAAGCCAGGGTAAGTGGGTGGTGTTGTGGCTGGGACTTTGGGAGGCAGATCCATCTGGCATAGCACAAGAGTCGAAGGCTGTGGCTGATGCTGTAGCTGTCCCGAGTTAGGCTATAGGACCTCATGATGAAGGGAGAAGAATATGACGGAGGGTCAGGTATGTCAAAGTAAAATGATTGACGACTAAAGGTTTATTATTTTGGGATCTGTTCTGAGTAAGGGAGATGTTACTTATTGAAAGTGGCATACCCTATAAGGTTGGCCAGAGTGTTGGTGGAGGTTGGAATAAGTGTGAGCAGGCATTGGCGGTGGATAGTGGTTCAGGCTGGAGGTGGTTTATCTCTTTGTGGGAGTCCAGAATCAGATGGAGTCCGGTGGAAAGTTGACAGAGTATTTTACGACCAAGGCGGGAGATTAAGGCAAGTGGAGTAAGGGTCCAGTGAAAAGGATCTAAGCAGCTGGTGCCTCCGACTGGAAATCTCATTAGTTGATTTATGTTGCTCTATGTGTACTGCAGATGTAACTGGAGCAAGCTAGAGGAGGATTGGAGTTTTATAGGTTTGTTGGGTTATATCTGGGGAAGTTGCTTTTGTTTTGGGGTTAACCCCTAGAGCGAGAGTTTTCATCACCCCTTACCTTTAGTTATATTACTAGGATAGTAGATAGCAAATACATGAAGTTCAGTAAAAAAAACAAGAAAAAAAAAGAGAAAAAAGACATTGGACAAGCACCATGTCTCTTACAACTACAGCGATTGAAATACCAACTCTTGTGATCAATCACATATTCAGTTTCGACCAACAGCCTTTCTTGATTCCATACTTGTGATAGCTTTAAGTCTTTAATTTTCTTCACAAAGATTATTAATTCCCATGAAGATTTAAGAGGAAAATCAATCTCATTTATCTATCTTTTTATCTTTCAAAGCTTTTACACATTCTGGTCTATCAGATTTTTCGTTTTAGTAATGGGTGGAGTTAAGATGACTTCATATTCAGCAACGCAAGAGGCTAACAATGGTTTGGCTTTGGGTATGGCATTTTGTCGTATCCAGAAGTTAGAAAAGAAGCTCTCTAGATTATGGCATCATGTGTTGGTTTGGATTAGAGAAAGAAGGAAGAGAAAGGAAAGATGATAGAGAGGAGAGAGGAGTGGGTAGAAGGAAGAGAGGAGGTGGCGGAGGCTGTGGCTGAGGTCGATTGGACATCATCTATTGCAAATGGCACTTACAGGGCTGAGATTGTGGCTGATAAAGAGAAGGTGGATTGTGGTAATGGCAGAGAGGAAGAAGAGGCATTGAGTATAGCGTCAGGGGTGGAGGTGTCAATTGAAGAGGAGGGTGTAGTGGTGGTAGTAGTGAGGCTGCCGAGTGGAAAGAAGAGAAGTGTTAAAGAGGAAAAAGTGGTGGCACTGCTTGGCTCTAGGAGCATGGTTGAGGGTACAAGGGTAAGGATAGAGAAGAGAAGTGAGGAGGATGTTATGGTTCCATTGGGGCCAAGACTTAATAGGAGGAAGAGGGGTTGGATTATGCCTACTGGTCATGGGTTGAGTCAGGCCAAAATTATGATTTTGGAGATGGGGGTCGGGGAATCAGATAACATGACTCTATTTGTTTACCTGGCTTCTATAACTTTGTAACATATGTACATATTCTGGTAGCACTACACAGATACTAGTGATAGATTTCCAATGTCTTGTTTAGTTTGATTTATATTTGGTTTTATCTTACCTCCAGTATTGCTTAAGATACTGGTAGTTTGCTATGTATTTGATTTCTTTGGATGAATGCTGTTGCCTTGAACTTCGGTCAGGAAGTAGTCATGTATATTAGCAATAGGTAGCAGGATTTGTAGCGGTCAGCTCTAAGTCTTTAGAACTCTGGTAGGTCTACAGGATCCAGGTGACTGTGCACTTACTGGTAATAATTGTAGGGACGGGATTCTGATTTACTACAAATTGGCAGAACTTCATATATTTAAGAAAGGTCTTCTGGCTAGTAGGAGACAGCAGACTTCAGAGAGGTACCTACATTAAGAATATACTTGGTTGAATGGCGATCCTTTGTTCCCTTAGCTCTCTACTAGTTACTCTTCTCCCTTTGCCTCTCCAAAAGCCTCCATTGAGCCCAGTGTTAGCAGGACTACTTGCGGTCTCATTGTACTTACACTCAACAGGAGTAAACCTGTTATAAGCTTCAGAAGGGTAAGGGGGTGAGTGGATTGGGGTGTGGGTATTACAAACCTGGTAAGGTGTGCAGGTTTTGACAAGAGTTGCGCTTACGAATTTTAGTTTTTTGGGTATTTCACACTATGACTATATTTCGGTCATGAGATTTCACATAGGAGTCAAGTACGACTTATATCTTGTTTAAGTTTGTTATTTGAAATGACTTGATTGAGTTATATGATGTTATGATTTTACATGAGTCACGATAGGAACTTACAAGTATTATTTTGGATGACTAAGGAGTTGTGGAAAGAACTATATAAGAAGCACAGGACAGGAGGATAGTTAGTCAAGCTCCCTTCCCGCAATTTTCCCCCCCCTACCTTTACGAACGTCTTTCAACACCACTGGCTTTTGGTACAATCTACTTTTCCCGCACTTCTCTCGCCTGAGCTCAGGCTTCGTCAAGGCTTCATGGTCTTCCACACCTCCTCCGCCCACTCGTCCCAGCACTCCTCGAGAGCTCCTACACCACTTCCCTCCCACAGCCTCCACAACATCGCAGCGTTCCTTAAACAGACAAAGGACCTCATTGGGCAGGCCGCGGGCCCCATCCCTTCTCTCACCGATGCTGAACTCGCCTCTCTCACCCCAGGCGAAGCAGTCCTCATCTCCCTCCTTTCTTTGGCCACCCAGGGCCTCGTCTCGCTCACCGGGCGCTTCAACGCCCTCGAGAAAAACATCACCCCCCTCCTCAGAGTCTCGGACAGGGTGGAGGAGCTCTCTGACACCCTTTCCCTCGTCGACGGCAGATTAAGCGAGGTGCAGAAAGCCTCAGACGCCACCAACTCCGCCGTAGCCGCCCTGGGAAAAGATACCCAGAGCTCGCTTAGAGACATCGCTTCGGAGGTCTCCACTCAGCCGGCCCCACCCCCCGCCCCCACAGTGCTCCCCAC